>CAEGAF010107104.1:0-18015 GCA_903067075.1 Micropoecilia bifurca | reverse complement strand
ATATCCAACTCGATGGGTGGAAAGAGGATTGGTTATAAGGTCATATGGTGAGTCAAACTGATGTTTACATTGTTTAGCCTATTAATGGTCTGCTGCAAACCCCCCCGTTTTTTTTTTTTTTTTTTTAATTATTATTTATCCCCCCCACCCCCAGTGTGTATGTCGTTTTGTTTTTTGTCTGGTCTAGATCTACATTTTAAGTATTTGTAAGTGAATATATGTATGTTTCTTGTTCTCCTGTTAAAATCAATAAAAATATGTTAAAAAAAAAAAATATTCAAACGGACACTAGAAAATTCCTTAAAGAATAAATATTTGTGTGATTTAATTTTTTTATATGTATTGCATGACAAACAGAATGTTGAAGCTTCCATTTAGAAAATTCAGATTTAGAAAAACATCTGAGGATTTTCACAAGACTAAGAGCTGGAGACTCCTGGTATTGTTTGCTGAATGCCTGAGTAATCATTTCTTGTTTCCTATCTGACTTAAAAAAGACCAAGAAATCGCTTGTCTGTCATAATTTGAAATGGTGATAATGAACCCAAATAAAGAAGATGGAGAGGCGGAGAGTAGATGAAGGAATTTTACAGAAGAATTTATTTAAAGTTTATTAAACTTTAGCAAATGAAATTCTGCTTTCAAACAAAAAATGGATGCTCTCTACTTATGGCAGTAAACTTCCCCCATACAAATCCTAATATTATCACTTCAAAAAAGTAATTGTTGAGAAAACTCAAATCGCAAAGGCTTAATGTCTGCAGGTTGCATGTGGAAATGGCTTCCTGAAACATTGAAGATATGGAAAACTGTTTCTGCTCAATGTCGGCACGTTAACATTGACAATGCCTGCAACCTGGCCGACTGTCAAAGAACTACGCTGGACAAGGACAACAGATCAGACCTGGCCAAGGCTTGAAAGGGCTGTAAATCCATTAGCAGTCAATCTAATCCTGAAGAATCTCCTGGTTTTTCTTTAAATGTGATCAAGATTTAATGTGAAAAGGACCCAAAAATCAAATTCATTTTGAGATGAGGTCTGGTTCATAACAGTAATGCACAGCACATTATCCACACAGCAAAAGCAGGATTGGATCACAACATGCACATCAGTTTTCTACAGATCCTCCAAGATTCTTATATTATTAATAATATACTGCAATATATCATCAGTACCAAAGTATATCATCAGTATCACTGGTACTGTGTTCAGTAGTCGCTTTAAAATCTAGAAGAAACCATTTTTCAAAGAAAGAGGACTTTGCTTTGTGCAACCTGCACAGATATGTAATCATAAAGTGTGTGATGGAGAGCTTGGCGTTC
Organism: Micropoecilia bifurca; assembly: GCA_903067075.1. Taxonomy (NCBI): domain Eukaryota; kingdom Metazoa; phylum Chordata; class Actinopteri; order Cyprinodontiformes; family Poeciliidae; genus Micropoecilia; species Micropoecilia bifurca. The sequence goes on along the minus strand of CAEGAF010107104.1, from coordinate 16,692 downwards.
TGATTCAGCACACAGCATTCGTCTCATACTGTTCACGGTCAGGATTTACTGGGCACACGGGAACAGAGGTTTCAGCTGACTGGATATCTAATGGCCGTGTCTGGAGCTTTAATCTGCAGTGAGACCTCCAGTTTGCAACTTTAACAAATAAATCTGGGACACATGCTGTATCAGAAGGCTAAACCTGTGAGTTATAGTTGCAGAATGCCTGCAGGTGCAGATTGAGATTCCCATATAGTTTCAAAAACAAAATGAAAAGCACAATTTTTTTTTTTTTTGCTGTCTTCATGCTCTCTTAACCCAAAACAAGAAGTAATCCAAACACAAGAGAATGTTGTTATGTACAGATCTGATATCTTGCAGGAATATTCCATCTGTGGAGTGATCGTCCGAAACGCTCTGAACTTCCATTACTATGTCACCACTCTGAAAAAGCAGCAGCAGGAGCCTCACAATAACACAATTTACAGCTTCAAATAAAACTGTCAAGAGTGGATAATCACGCTCTGCATCCTTAAAAGCCCTGAGTTTTCACTCTGGCTTCAGGAGCAATGTATCATCTTTGTAGCTTTGCAGAGATAATCTCCTCAGTTTTATTGGGGTCTCAATATTTACTAGTTTTCTGCCATCATATGGTGCGCAACTGATCCACAATCACCTAAAATATTTTTGAGATTCTTGGAATGTATACCATAATTAGTCGGGTATATCTTAAATTTGTTTTCTAAAACCATTTTTGACTTTTTCAAACATTGACAAAATTTACATTTTCAATTTGTAAGTCTCAATTCGTTGGGCCTCCACTATTTGTTTTTCCTGTTTGAGACCTTGGCTTAATGTCTCTCATGTATTTCTAGAGGATTTAGATCTGAGGACTGGAAAGGATATATTTGGATCTTGTGAAGCATTTCTGTGCTGGTTTGTCCAGATCATTGTAGAAATGACTCTTACTTATGTAACCCCTGTTGCTGTGCACAGCAATAGTGGGCATGGAGGAATAAACCATGCTGACCACACTATCCAGTAACTGACATCAATGTGGTGCTGCTAAGCCCAACAACTTCGTTTGACTCTCCAAATGTATCCCCTGAAAATCAGTGGTGGGAAGTAACGAAGTACACGTACTTCGTTACTGTACTTAAGTACAATTTTCGTGTATCTGTACTTTACTGAAGTAGATTTAATAATGGGTACTTTCTACTTTTACTCCACTACATTTTACAGTAAGTATCTGTACTTTCTACTTCACTACATTTCTACAAAACTGTCGCGTTACTCATTACGTCCAAGTCGCGTTGAGCTTTTTGTCCGTTAAAATGTGAAGTTCAGTGACTTAAGGTGGCGCCGTAAAATCCAAGCAATAGCGTGACTTACGTGTCTGTTGTCACCCATCGCCTCCACCTTTACTCACACGCGGAGCTCTGAGACATGCGCAGTGGTTTCCTCTGACCGGGAGAAGATGTCCATCTAATAAATCATAGATATGGCAACATGTAAAATAAGCAGCACTTTGCTTTCACAGACCGTGGGACTTTGTCCAACTTTTAGTCACTTGGAAGGAAAGATTAAAGAAAGGTAAGATCTGTGGACGGGATGCTATCTAAGCTAGCTGTACATAGACACACGTTGTATCTGCAATGAAAGAAAATTGTCACTCGTGCTTAATTATTGCGTGGTGTTGACTGAGGGGTCTCATATATGGGACAACGCTGTGACCAAAGTCTGCATTGATATAACATTCAGTAATGATCCGATTCTTCTCAACGGATCTTTACTGATTAAATTTATTTCAGCTCTTAAGTATTTAATATCTAGGTGTTTTGTTGGAATGTGGATCTTTCAGATCAATTTGAGAAGCAATTTTGACAGGTAAAAGTAATTTTTTGTGTCATGTAGCTGGTCATGTGTACTGGTCTTGACTTGGTCTTGGCTAGGTGGTCTTGACTACAACTCTGCTATGTGGCTCCTCGGTTGCATGTCCTGCCCCACCCACCTTCTTTCCTTTCTTTCAAAATAAAAGCCACTAGTGGCAAAAAAGTGTGAAGTTTATGCTTTGTTAGGACAGGAGACAAGATGTTTCCATCCCTGAAATTATGATGCATAGAATCACATATCTAAGTCTAAACTATGTTACAGAGAGTAAACATAAAAAACATGCTTTATCTGTGGCGTTGTTTATTAAAATGGCAGATTTCTATTGTATTAAAATTAAATACAATTGGTTCACTTAATGATATTGTATTAGGGATTAGGTAATGCATTCAGCAAGTACTTTTACTTTTAATGTGGTAGTTTGACTTTTACTTGAGTATATGTTTGTGTGTATTTGTACTTTTACTTAAGTAAATTTTTTGAGTACTTTCTCCACCACTGCTGAAAATCCTGACTGCTCCTGATAATTGGTGATTATTGCCTTACAACCAACAAGGACAGAATGAGGACAGAATGAGGACAGAACGAGGGCGGTCCTCTCTTTAGAGATATGTGGATTAAAGTTAAATGCAAAAACATTGAAAATCTCACCAAATATTCTAAGAACTTTTGATGTATTTGTTTTCTTTCTATTGGAGAAATTCAATGCATTTTTTCTTATTATATCTAAATATTAAAACAATTATTGAGGCAAAGAGACAAATGTGGCTGCACAAGTTGCAGACCCCTGGACTATGTCCCCTGTTCTACATTAGAGAAGGGCCCCTCCTACTGGACAAGATAGGCATTGAACTCAATTCGTGCCTGCAATTCACCGCCAAAACGTCAGGGGGCAGACCAGCGTCATGGAAACAGTGAACTCCTTACAGTCGAAGAAGAACTTGCTTAGCTGAGCAAAATGGCTGACGTTGAGATGGACATCATGTCCAGAAGAATGAATAATGGCAACGAACACGTGTAAGTTTTTCTATGAAAACCAGTTTATATCGACAGCTACAGGATGCGAGCAGATTTGGGGTCTCAAATTAAAAGAGAACCGTTTGTAATCAGAAACAGAACAGCGCGGCAGGTTCACGTTGTTACCGGAGCATGCTAATGGCTTCAGCTAACTGACCAATGTTCTTTAGCTTAGCTAGACCTAAGTTTCCCTAAACTCCCGAGCCGAAAGTGTACATTAATTATATTTATCCGTGTTTCCATCGATTGAGCGTGTGCTCATATATAGCAAGTCTTTTTCATTTTATTTTTTGAGCACTTCGTTGTTGTATGTTGGCTTAGTTCGTGTAGCGCGCTAGTTATAAGTTTGCTAAAGGTGTTAGCATATCTGAGCTAATAAAACAGCCATGGCGGTCTGGGTCAGAGGAACGGCTAACAAGTCAAGTTGACATGACAGTACATTATTGCTGGCGCTGCACCTGTTGGTTGTAATTGATCCTATTGTTTATATTCTAGTAGTCGCTTTAGTTTCAGGTTAAATCGAGAACATTACGTAATCCAACGCTTATACTTCGGCTAGCAGTGGTTCGGCTTATAATGGCTTCGGTTGTAATCTTTGTTCGCTATCAGCAGGAAACAGATAAATTGCACACTGTATCTTTGCAACGTATTTTATAGTTTTTGAAAAAAATAAGCGTTTCCTCTTCGAATTATATTAATAAAGAATGGCTGCAAACGTTTAACATAAACATAACTTGTCTATGTAAAAACCTCTGTAAAGCATAAGGCTTAGTTTTGTTGTTGCTGTTTTTTCCCCCCACCAAAACTGGTACATTTTGGATTGTAAGTTATAATGTTCACCAAAAAGTTACAGGTTGCATCACAATCTCAAAATCTTAAAGAAATAGGTCAAGATCAAGGTTCTCTTATTTTTGGTTTCATCCGGAATTCATATTCCACCATCCGACTGTTTCACATCAGACCCAATTTAGTAATCTGGATAGAAATATGTTAACTTTCATCCTGCCAGAAAGTGCAGTTGGAATCATCCATGTTTCTATGGAGACTGTCTTAAACAGAAATACAGTGGATACTTTCTTGAAATTGTACATTCTGCCTATGCTTGCAGCTCTAAAACAACTGTCCTCTTACATAGGAGATAAGTCTGCACAATTTCAGACAATTCTTGAATTGCGACATAATTCCAGAAATAGTGATATCTGTAATGTTTCCAACACAATGTATTAAGCAGCATGAGATAAATGTGCCAATTTTTAGTGGCTTATTTGAAGTATGGGCTTTATTAGGTTTTTATTTCTTTGAAGTTCAATGCAAGCCATTTGGAGCGTTGTTAGTGTTAATTGTATTTTTGAAATCAAAATGTTCAAGCAAATTAAATCATTTACCGTTTTCTAGCATGTGTAAAGGTTTCATGGTGAAACCTTATTGTGTGAAAACCTTTTTTTTTATTGTCAATTTGTCTTGCACTACTTTGAAGTTTTTTTTCCGTCTTGTAATCTTGAACTTTTTTGACAGCATTAATATGTTTGTCTTGAATAAACAGAAAGCAAGACCTGGAGACAAATGAGAGGAGTGGAAATGAAGACAGTGGAGACTTGTCAGAAGAAGAAGGGGACGAGGTAAAAACTAACAGTTGACAACAAACACTGGTTTATATTTAATTTAGCTAAATGTTTAAAATTTGAACTTATGTCTGCATTCCTTTTGCCATTAATATTTTTCTGGGTTTTCAAGAAAGTTAACTTTAATGGATTTAAGCAAAATGTGTGTAAAACGGATAATTAAATCAGCAAACTCTATATTACTGATTTGTTGTTTCTTCACTTTAAGTCCATATCAAATTTATATAAACTTGAAAAGTTGACAGATACTAATGTTGGACAGATTATTTAGCTTGAAAGTAAAACGAGTCTTCCTTCCATAATAGCACTGATACAGTTTATTCCTTGTATTGTCCTGTCCCAGGAGCAAGCTGGAACTAATGGTGAGAAGACTGAGGAAGGGTCCAAGCATCACAGCAGCAGCAGCGGGAAACACAAGAGGAAAAAACACAAACATCGCAGCAAGCACAAAAAGCACAAACACGCAGCCGAGGAAGACAAGGACAAGAAGCGTAAGCATCGTCACAAACATCGGAAACATAAACGCAAAGAGACCTCCTCCCCCGCCGAGGCCGCCCCCTTCGGCTCGGCCGGCAACAGGAAGGTGGAATCCTCTCCGTCCTCCGGAAACCCGAGTCTGGACGACCGGGCCGTGTTGGAGGACCTGGAGAAGCAGAGGGCATTGATCAAAGCTGAACTGGACAGCCAGTTGATGGAGGGGAAGGTTCAGTCTGGCATGGGCTTGATCCTGCAGGGGTATAACTCCGGATCTGAGGAGGATGGAGAGGCAAGGTTCAGAAACGGTGAACAGCGTCCAAGGGGCAGCTCAGGTAAACTCATATCTCCCAGAGGGGAAAAAAGTGGGAAGTCTAGAAGGGACTCAACAGATGGCAGTAAATCCGTTTCCAAGCGTCGCAGCCGGAGCAAGTCTGCAGATAAAGCTGCTAAGGAGGCAAAGCCGGACAAGGGGACCAAAAGTAGCAAGGAAGCTGCAGTGAAAGACCGAAGCCGAGCAAGGAGCCGGTCAAAAGACAGAAAACAGTCAGCCAGCACGGATCGCTTCAAGGAGAAGAGGAAGTCCAATTCCCCTCCCAGCTTCAGGAACGAGCAGAAGGTGAGTCGCACCGACAAGCGTTCGCCTCCGCAGCGAGAAGAAAGACCAAACCAGGACAGAACGAGCAGACGCTCCAAATCGCCCGTCCGAGAACGGCCAAGTCGCTCGGACGCCGACCGCGACAAACGGCCGGCAAAGTCGCCGTCCAAGGACGCTTCGCTGGGGAAAGAGAACCGTTCCCCTCACAGACGAGGAGGCCACAGCCCAGCGAGGAAACGCAGCGCCTCCCCCCGCCACAGAGACACCCATCACACCTCGGCCAGCGCCTCGGACCGCACTTCAAAACATTCTCCACCCAGAAGGTCTCCGCCCAGGAGAGCGCGCAGCCGCTCACCTGATGCCAGGAGGAGGGAGGCAGACCGACAGGACTCCCCTCTAAGGTTGGTCAGCAACTGCAAATGCCTATAAAATATCAGAAATGTGACATGTTATTAATTTAAATCTAAACACAGAGAGGTATATTTTAGAAGTTTATTTCTGTTTATTTTGATGATTCCATATTCAGAAAATCTGAATTTTACATAAGATCAACAAAACTTGATTTTCAAAGATATGTTCTGCTGCTAACTTAATATTTGTCCAGCAGACAAATATTAAGTGCTTTATGGGAGAGTGTGCCACAAAAAGTAATTTCTGAAAGAATTGGCTGTTTCTTAATTAATGGAAAGGTGAATGGAAGGAAACCTGATGTGGAAAAAGATGCAGAAGAAAGTGGAAGATTCTAATTGGGACATAAACAGCAGTGTTGCCCATAAAATCCTATTTTATTGGCCTCATGTAAACATCCAGTTTGACCTTCCAACAGCAAAAAACTGAAAGAATGGATTAAAACGGTTCTGATTTTTCATGTTGAAGCATTTTAAAAGATGACCAGGAGCAAACAAACGGGAAGGTTTAATCAGATTTTATTATTTAATAAACTCAATTAAAGAGCAGCAAATCCTCCAGCTAATGACCAAGAAGCCTTGAGTGAGACCTTTGTGATATGATGATTGAAAATAAATATTTTAACTATTTAGAAGTCAATAGAAATGATCTGATCTGAAACTTGTGTTGAAAGCACCAGTTATGTTAAACATAGAGGTTCTTGAAGATTTAATAGTTCAAAGATCTAAAGACAGAAACTGTCTTTAGAGAAGAGCTAAAGAGGGTTAAACTCTTCATTACTGATGGAACACAAATGATATTGCTGAAATAAAAGTACCCCAACCTTCTAAATATTCAAATGAAATTCTGTCCTGGTCCTGGTTTTCATTTTTAAATTTTCTTTCCTGGACCTAAAATGGAAAGGCTCCTTTCCTTCATTTCAAAATCAATATAACTTGTCAAATTTTAATTTTTGGCCATCAGCCTTAGCTAGAGTCAGTTATACAAGGGATGCCATGTGATGATGGTGGATTCTTGATACAGAAAGCGATCCAGGGCCGATGCCGGGCCTGTCGGAGACAGAATACGGGAGAAGAGTCCCAGGTCGGTGTCCCGTCGCAGAGTGAGCCGCTCTCCTCTGAGGAGAAGGTCTCCGTCGCTGCCTCGACGCTCTCGCTCCTCGCCTCGCAGGCGAAGCAGGTCTCCACTCAGGCGCAGGTAATTCCTGCCCATGGTTTGACTGTGAATTCATCCTTTGTGATAGAAAATGTTTTTGTATAATTAATAATTACTGATTACTAAATCTACCCGTGCATGAATTGCAGGTCTGGTGAGAGAGACCGGTATGGAAGACTCCGCCAGTATCGGCGCTCAATGTCCCGGGATCGGGTGAGAAGACGACGACGCAGCAGAGATGAAGACAAGTTCAAAGGAAGCCTCTCAGAGGGAATGAAACTTGACCAGGAATCCTCAGACGGTGAAATGTGAGGAAAGACATTTCTCTTTTTGGCTCTGTTCTTTTTGTTAGACATTTTAAAAAAAACATGATGCGTACATGCAGTATTGGTCCGAATAAATCTGTTCCTTTTGGAAAGCGATTGTGTAAAAAAACTTGTAAGTGATCACATAATTGATTACTTATTGGTTTTATTTGGTGTTTGCAGGTTGGAAGACTTTGAAGGTGAGGAGATTGATGAAGAAGCTCTTATTGAACAACGCCGTCAGCAGCGCATGGCCATCGTCCAGGTCTGTTCACGTCCACTCCGTTCTCCACACACACATCTGCTGGGACTTCAACAGAGAGGAAGCTGATGGCTCTCGGGTCGACCCCTTCCTCTCGTCTCCACACAGAAATACAAGACGGCGAACGAGGAGAGCAACATGGTGTCGGAGCCCAGCAGCCCTCAGAGCAGCACACGTAGCCGATCGCCTTCCCCCGACGACATCCTGGAGCGCGTCGCCGCCGACGTCAAGGAGTACGAACGGGAGAACCTCAACACGTTCGAGGCCAGCATCAAAGCCAAGCACAACCTCATCGCCCAGGAGAAAGACGGTAAAGTCCCTGTGGAGACGGCCGAACGAACCAATCAGCCGAGTCGTCTGCAGCTCCGATGAAAGATTGAGCTATCGGACACTTTGGTCCTGTTATTTTGGCTTTTGTTTCAGGGTGGAATGAATACACAGAAGATAACTTCTAGGATTTTTTTTAATACAAGTTAAATGAAGTCACAGAGTCAAAATTATTCAAACAGCCGGAAATATAAACATTCTCCCTGTTTCACATTTTAAAGAAACCAGCCTGTTTAAACTCTGGTGGTCAAAAACCCAGATGGGTTAAAGCTGATAAGAGACTTTTGACCAAATATTTGTTACAATTTGAACCTGCATGTCTACTTTTGACCTCATTATCCTCAGTGAAGTAAGACTTGTTGCTAAAAGTCACAGGGAATATATTCATTAAAATAAACTATTAAAGGCTCCGAAGCACATTTATGCAAGTGTAGAAGTAATTAGGTGTGAAAATCTACTTATTCTTTTAAGTTTATGCTGCCACTTAAGTCTAATTTTAAGCATTTTCAGAAGCACATAGTACATTTTCAGTAGATTTTGGATTACAATAAAACATGAAAACTTCATACTACATTATCTGTAATAGATGAGGCCAATTTTAGAGAGAAAGGGAATTTTCTGGTTCCACCTGGAAACCTTCCAGATTAAAAAAGATTAAGAAAGTATTTTTAATGAATGAGATGTAATATTCTTTTAAACTGAATTTAATAGGTAAGTTAAAAAATTTACTGCTAGTTACAAAAAGAAAAGTAATGAAAAATGTTCTACATCATAATCTCTCCATGTTGACAAAAAACAGAAACCGACTCAGACAAGAAGTCATGTTTCTTTGATTATATGAAACTATTTTAAATATAACTAATGTAGTATTATTATGAATTATTAGTAGTAGTATTATTATTATAGTTATATTTGTAGTAATAATGTAGTAATGTAGTAATTTCTGACATATTATTTACCATAAAAATTGTGAGAAATTACTAAAAATCGATATTTTGGACATCAGATGTGTCTGCAGCTCTGAGCTTTATTTCTTATTAGAGGCAGAATAACACTGTTACAAAGGTTAGATATGGAAACAGAACAAGTAGACAAAAAATATAACAGTGCAATCTGATATATATCAGATTGCATTAAAAGCCGACGTGTAAAAGGCTTGATCTGTTTGAAAAGTGCAGCTTTGTGAGGCAGGGATTTTAATTGAATATCTTTTTCTGTCATGTGTTCATTCAGTTGCTGGCTTGTTTTCCAAAGCCTGGTTGTGTCTGCTTCCTGCAGCATGTTTTGAGCTCTGCAGAGTATGTTAATCAAACACAGATTTACTGTTTTATGTCTTGAGTCGATCAACTCACCGCCTCTCCTTCTGGTTGCTTTTTTTTGTTTGTTTTGTTTCAGCAGCCAACCCAAAGAAGCCTTCAGCCCCCGACATGTTTACAGAGTCAGATGACATGTTTGCTGCTCACTTCGATGTAAGTACTCAGGGTTTCACCCACTTTCTATGGCTAACAGAAGAAAAACAATCTGAGGGGCTCAGGTGACAATTGACCTTCCTTGTCTCTGCAGAGCGCCAGAATGAGAGCAGCAGGTGTCGGAAAGGACTTCAAGGAGAACCCCAACCTCAGGGACAACTGGACCGATGCTGAGGGTTACTACAGTAAGTGCTTCCAAATCCTGGAACAGCTTTGATCCTGCAACTTAAGAGTCCATCACTGTCATGTTTTGTCAGATTCTCTGCATGTTATTCTGCATTTTAGGTTGTAAAACAGCCTTGTTCACATGAATAATTCTGTTTTTGTCTCTATTTTTAGGGGTAAACATTGGTGAGACATTAGACAAGCGCTATGATGTTTACGGCTACACAGGCCAGGGTGTGTTTAGCAACGTGATCAGAGCCAGGGACACAGCCAGGGCTGGCCAGGAGGTGGCGGTCAAGATCATCCGAAACAACGAGCTCATGTGAGTCACTTAAGTCAACTGCAGCTTTAGGAACTCAGGAGCTTGAAAGTTATTTGTATATTATGTATTTGACAGTCTTTGGTTTTAGTGTTTTAAAAGCGTAGATGAAAATTTAAATATTAGGGTAAAAAAAAAAGCACGTACAGTCCTAAACTTTATTTTCTTTTAAATAAAAATGATCGGCTCCAACCAAATTTATTTGTATATCATGTCATGTCAGAGCTTAAGATGAATATATTTATGCATTGATGTCACATTAAGTATTTTATTGGAATTGTATTTGACAGACCAGCAGTTTAATCAATTAGTTTATCTTTGATGAAAAACGGCCATGTTTTTGGACAGTTAGATGAAATTGTGCTAGAAATTTGGAGATGTGAGTCTTAAAAGTATGAAGTATGAATACGTTCTTTGAACTTCGTTATGCATCAGTAACACCCATGTTTTTGGTAAACAGGCAGAAAACCGGTTTGAAAGAGTTGGAGTTCCTCAGGAAGCTGAACGACGCTGATCCCGACGACAAGTTCCACTGCCTTCGCCTCTTCCGCCATTTCTACCACAAGCAGCATCTTTGTCTTGTTTTCGAGCCTCTGAGGTACCGAGCGCCGGCTTTTCCTCTCTTCCTCTTGCATTGCAGCATTCATCCCACCTCAATTGTTCCCGACTCGTGTCTTTGCGTAGCATGAATTTGCGAGAGGTGCTGAAGAAATACGGCAAAGACGTCGGGCTCCACATCAAAGCCGTTCGATCGTACAGCCAGCAGCTCTTCTTGGCCCTCAAGCTGCTCAAGCGATGCAACATCCTCCATGCTGACATCAAGCCAGACAACATCCTGGTAACATCAACATTCACAACCTCTTGTCGTATTCGGAATAGCATCCACACATAACCAATGTCGTTGTATTGTCTCTTAAATGAAAGGTGAACGAATCCAAAACCATCCTGAAGCTCTGTGACTTTGGCTCTGCATCACATGTCGCTGACAATGACATCACACCATATCTAGTCAGCCGGTTTTACAGAGCTCCAGAAATTAGTAAGTTGCACTGTTTTTTGGTTTTTACAGTAAATAAAAAAAGATTAAAGGTTTGAGTTTTCTAAAATAAATCAGTGTGACTTCATGCCGCTGCTATAAAAGAGGGATATTTTAAGCCTTTTACTCGTCTATAATAGTAAGTTTCTGTGTGACCTCGGGTTTCCTCCTCAGTCATAGGGAAGCCTTACGACTACGGCATCGACATGTGGTCCGTTGGCTGCACTTTATACGAGCTGTACACCGGCAAAATCCTGCTTCCCGGATCTTCCAACAATCACATGCTGAAGCTGGCGATGGACCTCAAGGGCAAGATGCCCAACAAGGTAGCGTTGCATCACGTCCCTTCAGTGAAGTGAGAAATGTTGCTGCTCTCTGATGCAACTGTGTGGATCCTTTTCTTTAGATGATACGTAAAGGCTTGTTCAAAGACCAGCACTTCGATCAGAACTTGAACTTCCTGTACATTGAAGTAGACAAAGTGACTGAAAGGGTAAGATGGTCTTAAGATTTATAGAGCTTTGCAGAAGTTACTCATCCCCAATCAACTATTTGATAAAAAAAAAACATTTTGGTGTATTTTGTTGATCTTATGATAAAGTAATACAGACTAGGACGTAAATTACAAAATGTTTATATTCATCCCTGCTTACTCTGACACCCCTAAATGAAATCAAGTGCAACTCTAAAAGGGAACGTCATTGTTAAAGATTTTTCCTGACCTTTGTTGTTTTTTCTGGATGTAAATCATACTAGTTTCTCCTGTAGTGTTTGTTGCAATTATGAGAAAAGATTAGGTTTAAAAATACCAACAAAATTCAAATGAAATGTTGTAACTCATTTCATCAAAGTATCTTGTGACGCTGTGGGTGGGATGAATATAGCAGCCAGTCTTGGAACGCATCTGAGGAGGCTTCTGACTGAAAACTGTTGCTGTAGCTTTCCTAGAAATAGGGGTCATTATTCGGGTATTAATTAGGTTTTTGCTGTGCTAATCAGCTCCTAAGTTGTAAAAACAATACCTTGTTGCCACGGACATGCATCGTAGCAACTGCCTGAAATAAAACAAAAGAGGAATAACTGAGAGCAATAGTCCTTCCATTGTTGTACATCATGCAGGACCAAAGGAATAATTATCCAAACATGCAACGAGGTAAACCAGAAAAAAACGACCAGATGTCAGATCTGCTCCAACTTGCTGCCACTATGAGCTGCGAAATTTATTAAACCTGTTTATAAATTTCCTTCCACTTGACAATTCTTTACAACACAAAATCTCAGTGAAATATGTAGAATTTTATCACTGTGACAAAATGTAAAAATGTTGAAGGGGTGATGATACGTTTGTGTTTTTATTTTCAACTTTTTTTATGTTTGTTTCAACTTTGATCTGATTCGTCTGTGGTCCAATAGGAGAAAGTGACTGTAATGAGCACCATGAACCCCACCAAAGACCTGCTGGCAGAGCTGATAGGCGGCCAGCGACTTCCTGAGGACCAGAGGAAGAAGGTCATGCAGCTGAAGGACCTGCTAGAGAGCACGCTGATGCTGGACCCGGCTAAGCGCATCAGCATAAACCAGGCTCTGCAGCATCCGTTTATCCAGGAGAAAATCTAAAAGCCACAGACACTCCCAAGAGCCGACGGGACAGAATCGACCACTAAACCAGCTCTGTACGGGACTCTGCAGCGAGGCGCCTGACCTCTACAGATTTACAGAATGTCATCTTCTTTTTTTCCCTGCTCCGCGTTACGTTCTCTTGTAAATAGATCACTGCAACCGTAGCCATTCTGGACACGCTGACTTTCTCTTGGATTTCATGGTAAACCTCCCCCCCCCCTGATACGCTGCGATGCAGTGACAGACTTTTTATTTAACGGGCACTGGAGTTACAGATGTTTAAAAAGAAAACGTATAATTTCTGTAAATACTTTAACATCTATTGCATCAAAGAATATCAAACAGCAGACGGTTGAATTTTGTGGTAGACGCAGACGTCATGTTTGGTTTTGAACCTGGCTGTGGGACGATGCATGCTTTTTGAATGTGCTCCCTCTGTACTCTGTATGTGGTGCCAGCCTGTGTAAATGCTCCATGTCTGCAAACCCCGTGTCCCACATGTAACGGTGAACCGCACTGACTTCGTCCCAGGCTCTGACACTTAACCCAAATTGAAGGAAAAGATTACCTTTACATTTTAAATTTTTTTTGTCTTTTAATCCTTCCTCCTCCCTCCCCTGCACTCTGGCTCCCTCTTGGCTCTAAAGGCTCTCACATTCAAGTGCCTCCAGTATGAGCCTGGTGTTTGATGCACCAAACAATGCTGGCCTGTAGAAGCCACACCTGTTCTCCTCGCCCTCCAAACGTTGTGTGTGTATATATAGTCCACAGTTACTGTCCTTTCCTGTATCTAATTTGTTTCTTTACATCCAGTGGTAAAACAAATCTTGTGATTTCAATAAAGAATAGTTGTGGAAACGCTGCAGAAAGAGCACCTTCAGTATCAAATGGCTTTTTAGTAATAAAATGTTTCCCATTATTAAACAAACTCGTGTTTTTTTTTTTCATGCTGCATCACACTTTTTGATTGGTAACTCAAATGATGACAGGTGAGATGATCACAGGTTTTAATATCAAGTTGCATTTAAAACATGAATTATGTTCAGTGAGCTACTTAGTCTTTTTCTGTCAATATTGACTAGTTACTAAATAATTATATAACAAAAGAATGTTAAATAAGCACAATATACAAATACAAACCTATTCAATAAATTTGAATACTATTAAGTTACTGCATTATTTATTACAGTAGCTAAATTCACTTTGTAACATGTTAATTAAACAGACTGATTCTTTGAAGCCTTTTATTTCTGATAATTGATTTTCCACTTGCAACTAATTGAAGTTTAAAATTTTATATCAGACATAAGAAATATAGAAATTGGGTGTAACAAAAAGTATTAACACCTCCTTAAAGGTTATTTTTAATCTGGCAAACAAGTTTTTGGACTGGTGCACTTCATACAATAAAGCAGAAGAATATGTAGAAATATTGAAGCAACATGTTAAAACATCAGACAAGAATTTAAATCTCTGGCTAAAAAGGGTCTTGAAAGGCAATTTTCCATTTTTATCAGTTTCCCTCATTGTTTATCTGCTAACAATTGAGTTAGCAAGTGGCGTAAGAATGTATCTTTGGTCTTAGTGAAAATATGTTGACAGAAAAACATGACTCAGTTAGTTTGGTTCTCAGCAGGAATGGGTCAAACTTCAGGAAAGTTTAGTTAGAAATTTGTTGAAGAAAATCAAAAACTGACATGTTTTGGAAGAAATTCTACCAAATACGAAACGTATGTAAAAATAAAATCCGTTCAGCTGCTAAAAACTAATTTTGGTCATTTCCTAACACCAGAAAAAGTTACATTTCATTTTTAAAAAGTGAGAAAAATCAGTAGTGTCTATTAAGGACAGTTTATGTAAATACCTTCTTTGGCTCTCTATGAACCACTGGAATAAATGAGCTTTTGATGATATTCAAGTTATTGAGATGCACCTTCAAGAATACGCCTTTAAATTCACTCCCGTTTGCACTTGTGTTGAGCTCTTAAGGAGCAAAATTGGAGGTCCGGTCAAAAAGGTGGCCATTTTGCTCCATTTCGAAAAGTAGGGTGATGCAGGGTCTCTGTGTGCTTGTACAGAATGTCCTAAAAGGGGCCTGATAGCAGCTGATGGCCCGTCAACCTCAAGGGTCTGTAAATACACAGAGGCTGCAGTGGGAGAAGAACCACCGGTAAACATGTCAGCATGAATGACCCGACTGGATAACAGCTGCTGGCTTTAATCTCAACATGAAGAGATGATGGCATGACTGCCTTTAATGTGAATATGTAAGCAAACGAGCCTTTTCTGGCTATTACATTCATGAGAGCAGAGGTCGGAGACTTACTGAGCTCTGATCTAATGTTGTAATATCTCAGAGGGATCAGAAGGGGGCGTCCACCTCAGTTTGCATGTTTTTTTATTAAGGATCAAGCCTGGATGTTCAGTAAGGAGGTCCTACAACATCTTTATGTGATTTTGTTGAAGATTTGCTGCCCCATTTGGCATTAATTACCTTTTATGTGACTAACATTCATACTTGCAAGGTTTTTTTTATGATGAAACTGAATCCTATGTTCCAACATGCATGAAGGGAACGCTTTGTCCAGTCTGAGCACATCAGCTTGTCTTTTCACAATCCACAACTTTTTTTAAGTCTCTCATCCTAAACATCCCCTTCAGTCTGAATCAGCTTGATACCTGCTGATCAGGGGAGCTGGACGCCGCAGATTTTGGTTTAATCTGACAAGCAATTTAATAGGCAGTAAGTGAGGATCGTAGTAATATTTGGGCTTTGTGTGGAACATGATCCGTGTTTTTACATTTGTGTTTTATTCAGTTCGTGCTTCTGCAGCTCTCTGCTGATAATCACAGATGATCATAGCTAACTTAATTTGTAATCAATAAGATCAATAGCTGCCTGTTGCACAAGAGGTTGCGAACTTTACAGAGCCTCGGAAAAAATATTGGTATCTCTCAAATATTTGTCATGTAGCAAAAAAAATGTCAGTATATTTTATAGTTTCTAAATCTGTTTCATTTAATAAACTAACATTTACAACTAGATTTTCCTCTGGAAGAACAATGGTTTACATAATTTTTTGTAATCTGTCTCTATTATCCAAACCTGTCACAAGAAAAAAGAAATCCCAGTCTGAAAATATATTTTAATTTTTTTTTTTTTTATTAAAACCATACAAACATTTGTTGTCAGTTATAAAAGTGTGACGCGGCTCTTCTGGCGAAGGTGCAGAGCTCTGCAGCCAGATCTGCCCCTCCTCTAACCGAGGGGTGGGGGGCC
Organism: Micropoecilia bifurca; assembly: GCA_903067075.1. Classification (NCBI taxonomy): domain Eukaryota; kingdom Metazoa; phylum Chordata; class Actinopteri; order Cyprinodontiformes; family Poeciliidae; genus Micropoecilia; species Micropoecilia bifurca. Next base: position 763 of record CAEGAF010107104.1, on the reverse strand, counting down.
TGGGAATCCTTGATTTCAAAGTTCTTTATTGGTCCCAGGATACTCCACGTTTCATTTGCTAAATCTACAGAAAGAGTATTTTATTTACATATATATATATTTATATATATATTTATATAAAAGCACAATAAATGTGAAAACTTGGAAAATAAAAGAAAAAAAGTACAATGTATGTTGCAAATCTTTACTTTTCAGATATTCAGACTTTCCTTATATAAATGTTCTCTTTAATTTCCTTTCAGGTTTTAAAGTTTCACCTTTTTTTCATCAGTATTCACAATGGAAGATTGGCAGTGATCTCTCTCGTTTAAGGCACATACCTCAGCCCATTTCCTTCTGTCAAAGGAAATGATCTCTACTTCTTTGAAATAACAAAAAAATAGAACTCCAATGCACAGCTACAAAAATGACAAAAGTACCCAAAGACAAATTTAAAAAAACAACAACAAAAAAACCACTTTTGTACCTCATTGTTCCAATGTTGAATGAAAGGTAAACTCCTCAATATTCAGTGCGCAGCGGCAGAAAACTGCAAGGCAAAACTAACACTGCTGGACAAAGTCACTGCAATACTTGATGGCAGTACGCATTAGGGGTGTGACGGCACACATAGGGTTGGTACAGATTGGCCACGACAGGCAAATGCTAAATATTCTTTCAGTATTTACTGGTAAGGGCTGCACAGTGGCGCAGTTGGTAGAGCTGTTGCCTTGCAACAAGAAGGTTCTGGGTTCGATTCCCGGCCCCGGCCTTTCTGCATGGA
>CAEGAF010107095.1:0-11015 GCA_903067075.1 Micropoecilia bifurca | reverse complement strand
GCGCAGCCTCTGAAGAAAAGGTTGGCCCTCCGCAGAGCTGTCGCAGAAGCCGATCGTAAATTTCCAAGCAATTTTAAAGTTTTGTGAAGCACTGAGTGATATTTTTTATTAATGTTGGGTATAATTAATGCTCTCATTAAGAGACACATGAGGATCATTTATCCAAAGTAGCTAACTGCACTAATAATTATGTCGAGTACTGATCAGTTCAGTAAGAAACACTACGGCGGCGCAGCCATTTCCCCCCTCTTTGTACCACTGAAGCATAAAAGTAACTGGGATCTGCAGGAACTGAGGTCAAAAAGACCATTTAAAGTAGTTGCTGAAACATGTTAGCTGCTAACATCAAATCTGAATTTTTGTTTAGCTGGAATTAAAAGTTACAAATGAGAAACTTTTTCTAGCAACAGAAAGCAGGGTAGGAATTACCTTGAGAAAAATCTTCACAAAGAGGAAAAAAGGACAGCATTTGTATTTAATTTGTCCTCTGTTCCAGCAACTGAACATGTCACGAGGTGTTAAAGTGCCAACGTGACGTATCTGTTTGATACCACTTGCCTGGAAAGTTATATCAAACAGTATCATTGTGAAACAGATTTGCCTCATTTTTCTCTATTTGGAAGGTCGGTGGAAAAAGCTTCACAGCATCTCTGATACATTATGATGTAGGTTCGCCATGGAGGTATTTGTCATTCAAATGATGCTCAGCTAGAGACACTTTGAAGGTTAGGGTGAACATTAATACTGGCTGTCTGTCCTTTAAATTAGTTTCAAATGACAAATAATTTTAAATAGTTTCTAACAGGCTCTTCCTCCCCTTTTTTCTTCTTGCAGATTTTGAAGCTCTGTCCAAAGAAGAAGAGTTCTGCCGCCTATACTTTCTGCAAAGCTTTGGGCCTACTTGGCATGCAATTCCATCTTTTTGAAAATGAATGTAAGTGACCATTATGTCCTGGCTGCTTAAAAATAACTGTGAGAGAGTGGAGCAGAAAACACAATTCTGCAAATGCATTTGCTTCAACATCCAGCAAATGGCTCCATTTAAGTCTTGGGGCCATGACATGCAGACCCCCGTTGCATTAAAACAATACCTTTGAGGCTCATTTTAGCCTAGACACACGCGACTATCAGACAAATGTGTCAGTGAAACATGTTTAAGCATATAAATGTTACACATTAGCAACAAATGCTATATATTTCATTTCCATTTATCTCAGATTTAATGATTTTAATAAAAATACATCAACACAGATCGATGGAACATTTTGAAATTTAGCAAATAAGAGGTTTTTACTTGAAACCGAACGGTTATGTGTGCAGCAACCAACACCTTAGCTTCTCTTTTCTTTTTTTTTTCTCCCCCTACACCACTGAGAGCGAACTGATCTCTTTTGAACTCCACAGACTACCCTCATGGAATCACCATCCTCTCCCCGTACGGCTCAGACAAGAAGCAGGTGCTCCACTTCTGTGCCCAAAGTGCAGAGGAGCTGCTCAAGTTTGTTGAAGACCTAAAGGAATCGATCGCTGAGGTGTCAGAGATGGAGCAGATACGCATCGAGTGTGAGTGTGTTTTCACAGAGATGGTTGTCGACTACTGAAAAGTCAGTAATCACACTCTTTGTTCGACTTGCGCCGACTGAATAGGGAGAATTTATTTGTTGTTGCTCCTTAAATGGAAAATGATCAGATTTAAGGTCGATTACTTAATCATTTCTTTATACCCTGCAACATTTTCTTGCAATTTTACCAAAGCAGACATTTTTTTTGTTGAGCAAAAAACTCATATATTGTTGTAAAAAAAACAAAAAAAACATGCAAATCAGAGAAATTACCTAAATCAAAAAAATCATTCAATTTGTACAAAACTCTGTGGCTGTTAACGAAGCTGGATAGGGTTAGATGCTTCTCAAAGTCTCCAGACAATAGCACAGTTTACCTTGCCTATACTTTGACACGTATGAAAAGCCTTCCCATCAAGAATCTGCCCTGGCAGAGAGCATCAAAGAAAGGATCCCTGCTGGGATTTGAAGCAACCACCTTACCTTTCACAGTGAGGGATGGCCTGAAGCCCAGGGAATAAAGATGAACAAGATGGTGGAGACAGGCAGAAGTTAAGAAAAGGGTTGTTTATTCCTAGAAACTCAGGGGAAAAAAACAAAACAAAAACAATTAATACTTTGCAGAACAGCCGTAGTGGATTTTATTCCCTATTAGTTGAGTATGAACGTTTAAATGTGTTGCCTTTTGAAAGACAGGAGTAAGCAGGTTAATGTTTTCTGTCTTTGACATCACAAGTCAATGTCATGATTTTTTTTTTTTTTTTTTCAAATTTATCTCACGATGATGATGAGGTTGATTGTTTTTCTTCTTTGCAGGGGAGCTAGAAAAGCAGCAAGGAGCCAAGACACATTCAGTTAAGAGCAATGGGACACAGCTAGAGCTGCGCAGCAAACAGGGCTCACTATCAGGTGTGTGTGTGGTTGGGAGTAGAGAGAGTGAACTGCTTTAAAAAAAATTACAAGAAGTGATCAACTTTATTAACTGAAGAAATGCAAGGTACATTTTCAAATGGGTGACTATTATCAGAAATGCTGATATATCTATTATGAACTTAAGAATTTTCATGTCATTTTTGTTGACTTTGTTATATTTCTGGATGCTAACAAAGTCCTTAATTTTTGTCCTCTGTATGTATGGGATCATGGCGTTATCTTTAGATTGCAGATTCCTAAAAGCTGCGTAAAATTCTGTTGCAATATAAAGAAAACATCTGATCGCGCTAACGGTTCCTACACGTTTCACACTGAAACAGAAACTAGCAACTTTGGACCGATCCAGTGAACAATGATGAGGAAATGAAGAGCTTAAATACCAAGGCGGACATGACAAAGCAGTCCAGAAGGACTAATCAGAGGCAAATGGAAAACAGCTGAGGGATTAGTGCAGCCAAAGGAGAATCAGGAGATGGAAAACAGCTGTGGAAGGAGGCAAACTGGCAGGCAGAGGGAGGATCAGTGGTCAACGCTGGAGAAGAACTGAGAAACTACAAACCGAGGGGAAAAGAGAGTCTAAAAGCATGAAGAACAAATACATGAATAAATGAAACTAAATACAAGTGTGTGGGGGGGGGGGGACTGGTGTGGTTGGACTTTTGCAATAATAATGAATATATATCTCAAACACATCAAGATCAAGACAGAGCTATTTGTAAAAATTAAAATAATAATGTTGCAAAGACAAACGAGCCGAAGAAACTTAATACAATTTTTTTTTCTGTCTTGCGAATTTTGCAAAGCACAGAGCAGGCAGAGGCAAACTGGCCTCTTGATTTGATTTGTGGCTACATCCCAATTTGGACGCGTTAACAACCGACCCATATCACTCCCCCACTGAGGAAATCCCTCCACTTTAACATTCACAAAATGTCCACTTTAGCTCTGTCCAAATATTTAAGGTTTCAAATTAAGATGCTGGAAACAAAGCACGAATCTCGCCGTCGGCGTGCCGTTTACTCGCCTGTTTCCCTTCCTTTTCTAGGAAACACAGAGATAGATGAAAGAAGTGGACACAATGCAGTTGAGGTAAGTGCAGTTGAGATGGGTCGAAGTTCCCAACAGCAGGTAAGTCAGTGGATTCAGTGTTAGGGCAGGATGAGGTAGGAGAAAGCATCAGGACCAATCAGGACTAGAGGCGTCAAGCAGGTGCGACTGAGGAGTGTGTGTGTGTGTGTGTGTGTGTGAGAGTGTCACTGGGTAAATTGCAGCGGGCATGTGAGGTCACTCAACATTATTCGATTAAAAAAGAAAAACTTCATCTGGCGATGTGGAGAGGTTATAAAAGTCGCGTTCTCTTTGTCCCAAAAGCTTTAATTAGATTTACATACTCTGCAGAGTAGGGCATTTACCACGGAACCCTAATTAACATGAGACTATATAGTCGGATAAATTCAACTTTTACTTCACCTAGAGTCAGACCCCCACCTACCCTTTTTGCCAGGAACTTCTCAGGCGAAACATTTTGTGCAAGCCAAACTACTGTACCATAAGTACTTGTTCTCAAGGGTCCAGCTGACCTTTTTCAGTGCTTTATGTGGCTGTGGAGTGGAAGGTGGGAGTAAGAGACCAATGCAAGGGCCATCTTGACATTCTGCTGGGGGGTTTTTTCCCCCTGCACAGCCCTTTGGTGATTTTTCAGGCCGTCAGTCTTTTTAGTCACTGCTCCTTTATAAAAGTGTTGATTTAATTTTTCACATTTGGCCACAGTGTTACTGTAAGCTTCTATTCTACTCTGTTCTAATGTCTCTCAGTGAGATTTGATGTTAGGCAAGCACAAAGTTGCACATAATAAGAGCAAGGAAAGGCATACAAGGTTTTCCTTCTTCTTTTTTTAGAATAAAAGTCCAAAAATGAACTAAAGTTCATTGTTCTGGAACATGACATTCTCAGCTAGACATATTTGTTTCCATCTTGAGCCTATAGGTGTTTTTATTAACCTAGGAACTAAATCTAAAAGTGCAACTTAATCCAATAATAGCAGTAGAGGAATTTTAAATCTGTTTAAGTACTCAGTTGACTCCAGTTCGTTTTGTTGTCCTATATTTCACCTCAGGTCAGCCTTCTTTGGTCTGAGCTACCTTCTTACTAATCTGCCACACACCCAGCAGTAAATGTCAGGGGCTGGTGGGGAGCGACTGGCTGTCGAGGCACATTTATCTTCGAAACTAGGACAGTTTGGTCCAAAAAAATAAAAATAAAACCTTATACAGTCATGGCTAGCATCTTGTGGCAAGCTATTCATTTCAGTTAGATTTTAGAGAGAAATGTAACATTATAAATTAATGTCTCCTGTATAGACATCTGTGCTTGTGGACCTGCTCACCTCCTGTCCTCTACTTCCACTTCTCCTTCCGTCTATGTTCTGGTTGCCTCGACCCTGAAGTCCCCCCAAACCCCCCTGTATCCCGTGTCCACCGTCACCATAGTGCCACACAGTGGTTTGGAAGGGAGACACAGAAGGCCCCCCAAGTGTCCTCCTTTGGAACCACGGGGTCCCTCCCGTAGAACCGTTCTTTCCTTCACTGCTCTCCTTCCCCCCCACCCCACAATGGTCTTCCCAGCATCCAGTCTACTGTTCCTAACACCTGTGGGGGTGGAAAGAGGAGAGTCACAATGCTTTTACACCCTCACTAATCCCTAACACCTAAGTTCCTACGCATGCCCCGTGAGATTGTGTGTGTGTGTGTGTGTGTGTGTGTGTGTGTGAGTGTGAATGTGCTGCCACCCCCACAAAAAAAAAGAAGAAAAAAAAAACACAAAACAACAACAACGCTCGACGGATTGTAGAGGAGGAACCAGTTTTATAACATTTGATGCTGTTCTCTTGGCTGTTTTCTAAACTAGGTGTCAATTCACAACAGGCTTCAGACGTACCGGCTCAGCAGCAGTGCGGCTCAGAGCCCCGAGAGCGCGGCCCTTCTTAACAGCCGCGGGGAGCTGCTTTTCCAGCAGGGGTTAACACAGGGGCCGGCGCCTCCACCTCAGCGCCCGCGGCTGCGCTCGGCGGCGAGCGCCCCCCCCGCCCACCACCTCCCCATCCAGCTGCAGCACCAACCCGCCGTGAGCGTGGCCGACCTGCGACCCGAGGCGCTCATCCAGTGCCAGCAGATCGTCAAAGTCATCATGCTCGACAGCAGCGGCCACGGACGCGTGGAGGCCTTCCTCAGCCAGACGCCCACCCACCCCCACCACCACCACCTCCACCACCTCCACTACCAGCAGCACCACCACCACCACCAGCTGAGCCAGTCTGCCATGTCCAGCCCCGTCCGCTCGCCGGACGGCTCGTACGGCAACGACGGGCACCAGCCCCCGCTGCCTCCCCCGCCTCCACCTTACAACCACCCGCACCAGTACATACCCCCGGACCCCCGCCTCGGTCTACACCGGACCCCTAGCGGCTCTCGGAGTATGTTGTAAATAAATGGACACGGGATTTCACAAAACCTTCCTTCAGCCTATTTAAGATACGTCTGTACATAATGTACAGCTACTGTATACATACAGAGGAAAGAGCTATAGTGGGAAAATTAAACTCCACTTATATGCATATATTTAAAGAAAATATTAAAATAAAGGTTTTAAATCAGACTAGGAGAAATAAAGTGAATATATATATAAAGTTTTACTCAATTGCTCATGTATTTTGAAATATTATTGTAGTTTTAACAAATTTCTATAACTTTTATGTCAGTTTTAACACTCGCAAGGGGAAAATGGAAACTATAGACACTGAACTTAGTTTGGGGATGGATTCTTTCTTCACTTCTTACCACAAATGAATCCCTGAAACTTTTTTTGGTGATAATTTCCGGGAATGGATGCTCTACACTCCAAGGATCTCCTGCTTCTTTTTGCATTTTCCTTTCTTTTGCCCCACGCCTACTTACTGTGCTGTATGTACACACGCGTGTATAGCTGACGCTTAATGGAAAACGTGCCAAAAATACATATGCCTCCACTAAACAATGACTTCTTTGCACTTGACTGAATGCTAGGGCTTAAAGAGATAAATACAAAAAAACGACAACAAAAAAAAGCAGAAAAAATACTTTAAGGTAGTAGTGCTTTCGGGCCTCTTCTTCTAGCCATTTGCGCTTTTGCTGACTTATTTATGGGATGGAGGGCCTTCTTCTCTTCCTCTCATCTCCCCTAGATTAAAAAACAAAATGTCTTTCTGTGAAAAGCTGTGTTTTTTTATCCACCCTTCCATTGTATTGTGTCTGTATCACCTAAGAACTCTGGGTGGTCAGACCAGAGGTTCTCAAATGTTTTATAACAAGTACCGCCTTAGTAAAGTTTTCCACATTGACGCACTCAAAAACGGCAATACTTCAGGACGTGGGAGTTTTTGAGTTTTATTATGGAATTTGGAAAACTGTTAATTCACACTGCAGTTCAGGTTAAGTTGCAGAATTTAATTGTGCCCCATATTTATTTTAATTTTTCAGACTTGAGCTGAAAAAAAGTCACAAGTAGGTCAGGTGAAGTTCAAAGTTCAACTGGAAACAATGTTAATTTCTGACCAACTGAACCTCAAAGCAGTAGTAGACATTTTGATTCATTTTTATGATTTGGGGACAATCAAACAAATTATAGAATTATCTTGAAAAACAGCCCACATAATCCAGTTGTCAGTAAATCAGCACAAATGTGTAAATTTGGTTATTTGTGACAAAGTGGAATGACATACCATATGGAACGACTGCCACTGATCCGGATTATGAACCTGATTCTACTTGTTTTCCAATTCAGAAGTTCAGAAATATGAGTGTAACCAATAGCATTTGGAAACGAGACAGTTGAAAAGGTCTTATGTGATGATTCCTGTGCAGCACCTTGGTAATGGCAAAACCTTTTAATAGGCCATCAGTTATGATATAATCAGTTTGTATTAACCTTAGCTGATGAGAGGCAGCATTGTTTTCTAAATGCTGACAGATTTAAACTTTTTCTTGCGTTTCTATGCTTTTCCGTTCATTCTCAGCAGTTCTTACCTCCTTTGTTGTTCCACTTTATTGCACTTGTCTAATGCACTGATTTGGTTAGATTTCTTTGTAAGAGCAGATTGTGTCATCGACGGCCCTGTTAACATTCACTAACGCTGTTAGTGATCAGTAGCTTGGTCTCTCACAATATTGGTTAACAGTCTGACTGGTTTTTGAACATGGAGCTGGAACACAGTAAACATGAACACTAGTAAAGTAGCTACCAGTACTAGGTACTCGTTTAGTCTGTACTTGGAATTAACAAACGTCTTTCCACCGCACTTCAATTTTGAGACATTTCTGGAGAAAAGCTGTACTCAACTTGCTTATCTTGGTTACTGTTGGATTTCTAATGGCCCACTTTGCAAATTTCCTTGAATCCCACTAAAGGCACCATTGGTACTTGTAGCACAGTTTGAGAACCATGGTCATAAATCATTTAACATTTAAGATTAATAGGACTGAAAGACAACCATGAGAATGGGCTACTAGTGAACCAAATTCAATTAATCCAAGGTGGTTCATCTTCTTGAAGGCCATTTGTCAGAGTGTGAAGGAATCTCATACTTTAACGGGGTATTATGTAAAACTCTTCACGTGTAACATACTGTATGTACAACACACTGTGTGAGCCGCTGCAGTTTTGTCAAACATACCCTTGTCAGGAAATCCCAAAATGAAATCACGCAAAAATGCTTCAGATACAAATGTTAAAATCTGTGTTTACATTTATTTGTCTTTGTGCTACCATCGTCCGTGTTCCCTTCGGTGGATCACCGCTGGCTCATCTGCGAAACTCTCTGCGCTGAACGTTCCCAAGGTTCCGTCTCGGAATCTCGTGACTGTTTTGTCTCCCACCATGACCTTTCAGACTTGACATTTTCCAGGAAAAAAAAGGGGTGGGGAGTTAAAAGAAAAGGCAAAGAACTACATGGAGCTTCTATTGCAAATGATGGCATTAACCCTCCTCTTTGTGCTGTTGTCTTTATTGCTTATATTAAGAATGGGACAGAAAAGAATGCACTATCTGATCTCTTTCTGTTCACCTCGGCTTAGATTGTAAATACCACATGTGAGTGGAGTTGGGGAGGACATGCAAGCCACCTTCAGCCTCTTTCAAATTGCCGTCGCCCTGTCACACGTCCTTCTTGCTGAAGTAGGTCAGCAAGCTGCCCGAGCCCAAGTGCATCCGTCTCTTAAAATGTAAGCCCCCCCCCACCCCCCCACCCCCACCAGGTACCGTGGAATTGGACGTTCACTTAACTCTGCTCCCATCTGACCTCCACCTGTCTGATTTGTTGATTTATAATCACACATCCAGTGCGGGAAGGTCTCCATCTCATTTTTCTGTCCTCCTGACTTTCACCTTGTGAAAAGACAGCGGAAGGAAAAAAAAAGTAGGCAAAAAAAGTGGGCTTGTGTTCCAATAGGCAGAGTTGATGAGTGTTCATTCTAAACAAATCCATCCTCCCCGTTGTTTCCATCCCACTGATTGATTTTATTGTTGTTTCATAATGCAATGAGAGGAATTAGCACTTTCAAAATGAATGAACAGCTCCGATGATTAGTGTAATACTTTTACTGGCTTGGAACACACTTTCAACAGTTATGTAATGAATTTTGGCAGATTATGTTGAGTTCTAATGTTTTGGATTATACACTGGTTTATGATGATTGTACTCATTTGTTTGTTTGAGACAACTTTTAGATGTAATAGGATGAAATTCCTTGTTTTATTTGTTTTTTTTATTGTACTGCATGGCATTTGTTTGACAATGTATTGATTGAGCCCTGATTCCAAAAAGGCTTGAACTTAACAGGCATGAGTGACATGTTTTAAGAAAAGTGATGTTTTTGGTTTTTAATAGGTAACAAACTCAAAAAGACTCGAAACAAAACGGTAAGTTTCAGTGCCTGGTGACAGAGCGGTCGCCTTTTTCCATGTTCCCCTTTTGTTTTTAATCAGCCCGTTTTTGTTCCCGAGTTTGAGCGTTGTGTGTTTCAGGAATTTCGGAGCACAGATTTGACGGCTGGGCAATAAACATGAACGCAAGACACACAAAGCGGTTGGGTTGGAGCGAAAATTTCAATGTAGCATTTTTGAAATTGTAGCAAATGGAACGTGTAAGGAAGAAACTTTCAAAAGGGCTTCGTCATACCCAGTGCACAGCTTCATCAGCTAATGACGAATGGATCTCGATGGCCTGTCGATCATTGTGTTTGCTCAATACCGTATAGAAAGGTGTAGAAATGGAGGCCATACAGGTGAAACCATCTTCCTCAGTTGAATCATTCCTCTACCTGTATTTACAGTATATCAACTTGAAATTAAAGATTATTTAAGTGAATTCACCAACATGGTTTTGGCTCAATTATTGGATTTAATAGCAATGAATACAATGGCATGTTATGCAGACAGCTAAATCTTGTATTTAACTAGATATTTGTAACGGTCAACATGACTGATTTCAGACACTGAGCTATCCTGTGAAGACGGTGATGCAAAGGCTTTGGCTTCTGATTCATCTGTGTATGACTCATGGTCTCCCAGAGTCGGGACTTTTTTAAGGTTCAGAATCACAGCAGTGCCACAAGTGGCTGTTTGGAAAGACCAAGTTGGAAAAGCAAAGCACATCGGGCAGCTTTCACATAACACCAACCGCTGTTATGCAGGCAACAGCGTAACGAGAATGAACAACATTATCCCCTGGTAGCATATGTGTTTAAGGAGTGGAAAACAGGCGGATTGATCTTTAAATAACAGTGATAGTCACTATGACAGACAATGACATCAGCCTTTGTTCTGAGAGCTGGCCGCTCAAAACGGACGTCTAAAGAGTGACGTTTTGACAAGCTGTGGCTTCTGTTCAACTAAGTTTACAGTTTATAGAATCCTTTATGAATTCTGGGGATAAACATTCAACAAAATATTCTGAATTGACACTACAACCATCAGGGTGTGGCTTTGTTTTGTTTTGTTTTGTTTTGTTAGAAAATGTGTTATTACCAATAGTAAATTGTCACAAAGTGCGGGTTTGGAGGATGGTGGTCGTGGTGAGGAGACGCAGAGACCCAGGTATGATGAAAAAGATGATTTATTGACAAAAGGTCAACAGTCCAAAAAGACAGGCAGCACGGCAGAGCGGAAAAACAGAGGCTCAGCACCGGTAGCAACTGACACAACAAAGGACTGACACGAAGAGCTACAGCAAACCAGGACTTAGCAGTTCAACTGGAGAGCTGGGCTGACACAAAGAGCGAATGCCGGCACAGGACTTCACAGTTCAACTGTGCCGGCAGACTGACTGACGTAGACACACAAATGACAAGGACCCTACGAGGAACAGGGACAACAGGGGAGACTAAATACACAAGGGGTAATCAAGAGAACAAGACACACCTGGGAAACAATTAACGGGGAAGACGCAGAGACAGGACTCACAGGGAACAGGACTACACAGAAAACTCA
>CAEGAF010107067.1:0-29816 GCA_903067075.1 Micropoecilia bifurca | reverse complement strand
TGTGTGTGTGTGTGTGTGTGTGTGTGTGTGTGTGTGTGTGTGTGTGTGTGTGTGTGTGTGTGTGTGTGTGTGTGTATACACACTGATCATTTTCCCAGTGTTTGAAGAGTAACAGATCTATTTCTGAATGTGTATTGAGGAGAAAAAAATATGAAAGGTTCAAAAAGATTTCCTTCAGTGTGTACAAAGACGTCAATGTGTATACCCTAATACTATTTACTTCCTATTTTATTCAGAGGGAGCATTAAGGGACGTCTGTGAGGATCTTAACTACATCTAAGAGAACTCTAGAAGGATAGCCAGCAGCAGAATTGTGTGCGGCTTGGCAATAAATTGTTTTCTAATTTAGTTTTAATGTCTAAGTTAACATTGTTGCGAGCTGCAACTGTGAGTCTGCTTTTGTTAGTCTAGTGCAGAACATTACACAAAGTGAATGCTTTTATCCAAAGTTTGAGGAAGATGTATGCTGTTCAATGCCATTTTTTAGGACATTCTAAAGCTGGTTGTAAGCTCTGTAATGCCAAGCATCTCGGTAAACACAACCACTGATTTTAAGTTGATGTGTGTGAACTGTACACTGCTGAGGCGGCACATCTTAGGACACAAGTGTCACAGAGGATTGCATATATATAAATATATATATTTAGCTGCAAGAACAATCAAAACATATATCAGATGAAAGCTCAGTCACAACTGTATTTAGCTTTTTCTAAGTGCAAAGAAATTGTCAAATGGCAGCTTACGTTTTTGACTGAAGATAATTTAACAAACTGTAAAAAAGGACATGACCGACACTTGTGATTTTGATAAGATATGACTTTATGCGTTTATCTTTGGATGCATTTCTATTTCAGCTATAAATGTTATAACTTTTGAGGCTTAAGGGACGTTTCTGGACTAACATGAGAAAAAAACAAATCTATCATCATACAAATTTATTTTAGATTGTTGGTGATTTAGTGATAACATGTTTGCCTTCATTTGAAAGTTTAATTACTGATTTCAACAATTGAGCAGTAAATTGTCAAAATCCAGAAAATAAACTTGTGCACTACTACCATTTCAATCTGTAGAGACTCACACGGAGAGAGAAACAGCAGTTAAACAATTTTATTGGACCGGGAGTTTGGCGCTCGGACGCCGGCGGAAGACGTGCGTGCTGAGAATCGCAGCGAGCTTGGATTATCGGCTCGGACGAAGCTCAGATAGGTCTTCCCCCGGGCCCGGTCACTGGTGGTGGAGCAGAGGTTGGCGATGGGAGTCTTGAGGGGACCTGGAGGTGATTGGACCAAGGTCGAAAGGTGGTGCGTCCTGATTGGTTGGGGTGAAGGCGTGGTGATAGATGATGCCGGAACAGTCTTACAGGTTGAATTTTCGCCTAGGCTTCATAATGTCCGAAAGTTTGAAAGATACGTAAATAAACAGATGCAATTTTACTTCAGGCAGCCATGTAGCATGTTCGAAATCCACTCACAGCACAATAATACCAACGTTGTTTTTATTCAGTCATTATGATTTTGAGCAGCTAAGTATAAGCACTGGAAGCTTCACATTAGACAAAAGTAAAATGTCTGATCAAATCTGCACCATTGTTTTATCATGGCGTTACCTCGTAAATGTTAAAATACTTTAAAATCTAGTTTCCATAGAGCTCGTGAAAATTATTTCAAAATGTAGAGCCATTATAAACTGGACAGATTAAATGATCTCTTCAGAAATACTTGAATCCTCCTCTTAAAAACACATATTTTAATAGTTCAAACACCAAATATATCTTGATATGCGTTACTGCACACAACGGAAACTGTTTTTAGCACTGCTGTGGAAAGTGGGGTGCAGCCAATCAGTGGCATCGAAAATTAAACAGCACTCCTGGAATGGATGCCTCACAAATGCCAGCCAAGTAGTACAAAAAGTAACTTTGCTCCTGTAGATCAGCTTTCCAAGCTGCGTGTATTTATTTATTTTAAATATTTGAGACATCTATGATTTAAAAATATATATATCAAAATCTGTGAATAAACAGACTTCCCTTGATTAATTTGGAGTTACATTCCACAGAAAAATCTGCAAACAGTGAATCACAAATAGGTGCATCGGTCGACTGTGGTTAATTTTTTTTGTCTTTAAAATTTATAGCAATGTTAAATCAGCTTTGTTTTTGTTTTGAGTGCTCCATTGGCCTGCACTACTTTTTACCATGTACTATAAACCAAGTCATAGAATATCCAGTTACTGCAATATAGCAGAGTCACAGAGATCCTGGCTGATGTAGTGCTTGTCTGTGTCCTCCCCAAGCTTATCACTTCCATCTGATGAATGGCACAGATTGGATTGGGAGCCAGGCAAAAGGAAAGGACAGGGCAGACAGAAACTAGAAAAGGGCGGTAGTGGTGTGTGTGTGTGTGTGTGTGTGTGTGTGTGTGTGTGTGTGTGTGTGTGTGTGTGTGTGTGTGTGTGTGTGTTTGTGTAGGTGTGTGTGTGTAGGTGTGTGTGTGTGGGAAAGGGGTGGTGTAGGTACATGCAGACTAATCCTCCGATGCCTGCTCCTTAGAGTATCTGCAATGGTTTTCCAACATAAAACAAAGATAGATAATTAAATAAAACCCCAGAACCGTTATGAGTGAATACCAATGAAAACCCATAAAAGGGTTCTGGGTGCCTGCATGTAATTTATTCACCATTTGCCAGAATACCTGAAGCGAGAGCAATTCAGTCGAACTGAAGAATGAGGAAGAAATGGAATATTATAGTCAAGAGTTGATGGATATAAAATTACTTCTGCTGTTAACTCTGAACGTAAACCTGCTACAAAAATTAGATGATCTTGCACCAATAATGAGTATAAGGTTGACAAAATAAATAAATAAATAAATAAATAAATAAATAAATAAATAAATAAAAACAACAGATACTGGGAAGTGATTGTTGGGTTATGTATTCTACATACAAAATGAACGGATGAAGTGTTAAATATCAACAATTATGTCAGAATAAAATCATGGGATTCAGGTTTGTTATGGTAACATGTACATGTCACCTAAAAATTGTGCAACCTCCTTTCTTAAGCAATTTTTAAGTGACAAATCAGAAGCTTTTTCTTTCAGGACTCTTCAGGAGTCTCCTTAGTTATTACTAAATGTTGAATGAGCACATTCACCAAGAACTGGTTTAAGGTTTAAATCGTAGATTAAAACTGAATCTCACACCTGTAGTTTACCTCCTCAATACTCTGAGCTAGAATCAACTCCCATAGATTTACTACTTCTCATTCATTTATATATTTTTTAATAAAATAAAGACTTTGCACATAGTATTCCAGCCTGGCCTTTGCCAGCTTATTAAAAACAATGTTTTTCCCCTTTTCTCTTTGCCCACACACATTTATATTGTTGCCACAGAGGCATGCCATCTAAAAATGTCTTGTTAACACACAAATGTGGCCAATAAACAAAAGGCAAAAACTGACATTACCTCATGATCAGTCTCTGATTCTCTAAACTAATAATTCAGATCATTTTAGGTGGAAATCCTTATACAACATTTAAAATATGACGGAACAACAACAATAAAACATGGGAATGAAGATGCCACTTCCTCTTCTTTACACTCTCCATTGTCCTCCTCATCTTCCAGTCACAGAGCCGAATCCAATCCTAACAATTACTACTGTCAGAGAAGACATGACACACTCGGCCCAGCGCAGGACTGCAGAGCAAGATGGTAGCCCGCGCACTCGCACACTGACAGATGGATCAGTACTAACCAGCAGACACCATTAAACTGAAACTTGTGGTGTTGAGATTGGAGTAGCCGGTGTAGTGAGCAGGACAACTCCACTAGCACTCATAGAGGAAAGCACTGTCAGACAGCTTTTTAATGACCACTTACACCAGAGGGATGGGCCGTGTCCAGCTCCAGCTCTCCCACCTGCACTAGGAGTTACACGACGCTGGCGTGTTGCCCCCGCTGTCTCAATCTCTAAATTCGCTCTGAGTGCCACGTCTGGGGCAGAGAGATGGTGATGACGGTGGGCTGGCTCCGCAGCCTGAAATCCCGGCAAGGACCGGGGGCCGGGGCTGAGTTATACTCTGGAGCAGATCCACTTAATGGAGGCAGGTCGCTTGGACATCTGTTTCTGGTGAGAGGTAGAGACAGAGATAGAGATTTGTAGCATGCAAGGGGTTTTCAAATGCTTTTTAAGTGGTTACTGCACAATAGCTTGCACACACCAATCTCTTGCTCGCACATCTTTTTATTTTTTTAACAAACTACTTTGGAATACAAACTACTCCATGCAAATTAAGGCCACTGAGTGCAGAGCCACACATTCTACACTTTCTCTCTCTTGGCATCTAGCAAGCAATCTGTGTCATGCTGACAGACCATATCTTTCTCTGTGGCCTCACTAAAACCAGGAGAATGTCACAGCACTCGCATTACTCTCACTGCGATGGATGCAGACGCAGCAGCATCACACGAGGTGCAGCTCAGTGGCTTTGCTAACTCAATGCCGGACCAGGTTTACAGCCACTTGATGCAGTGTTTATCTTGGCAAATGCTGTTTTGCGGAGGCGACGGCGAGAGGCTAGATAACCTGTTTACACATATGCACTCCAAGGACTCTTCAGTGTGTCAGAGACACATTGTACACTGTATGCAAAAAGGAGGGTTTTTTTGTATATACTCCTTTTTTTAGGGCAATTGTTAGTTTTATAGTTCAATTCGAATTCCAATTTTTCACTTTTTAAACAGTTTGCGAGGTTAAAACCACATTGTGAAGTGGAATAAAAAATGCTTTTCCACAAAGTTTTGGAAATAGTTTGGAATCTAATACTGATAAAATATAATCCAATGGTCATCAATTGTCAACAGATGTTGCCTGATTAGAAAACACCTTTTTGTTAATAACTATAGAGGAATTTACAACAACATCCCAAGCTGTGGAAATCCTACAGAACACTGTATGATACAACATCTATAAATTGATGAGCGGCTGACAGGTCGGGTAGGATTTGGAGGATTTGCACATATTTATATTTCAGTTGGGAGAATCTGTTGACATAACTATTATTCATCCACTAGACAAGAATTGCAAGAAAAAAATGATATTGCTAAAACACAAGAAGCCCAACTTGCAATTCTTCACACACGATATGGGGGACACAACATGTCCCCAATGTCATCTGCTCTGGTCAGATGAAAACAAAAAAAATTAAACGTTTTTAGTTCAGTTTCAAAATCATAGATATTAAGAAATCACTCTGGATTCTTGATGTGATAAATGGTGGGGCCAATATCATCATCACGTTGCTTTGATATTTACTCCCGTTCCTGCAAAGGTATGATCTTTGTTCACACGTTTGAATCTGACAGAGATTTGATTAAAACCAAGTTGAGATCAGTCAACAAAAGAATGGAAAAGAGCTGGAAGAAAGCTATTAAAAAGGAGAACATCTGTTAGATCATCTCGCAACTAATTAAGTCAATTTGCAAACTGTCAGTATAACACGATTGAGGATTAAAAGAGCATCCCAAAGTGGCTGAATGGTTCAGAATAATAGGGATGAATTTATAAGAGTAAAAGAAGATTTAATGTGCAAGTAATTTAATGGTGTAGGAATAAAACTCCTAGGCCTATTTTGGGAAGTTCTGCTCGAAAACAGCATGCCCGAAATAAGATGAAAGTATTTTGAGAATTTCACGTTTATTATTCTTCTTCTGACAAAACAGGAAAAGTAATAGAGGATATTTCAGAGGTGTAGAAATCAATACTTAAGTTACTAAGTGAGAGTAAATTACACAGCAAAAAAAATCCCACCTTAAAAGACCTATACTTTACAATCTAAATATTTGTTAGGTTTGTCATTGTAATCCAAAATCTCTAGTCGAATGGCGCCCAATCTGACCAATAGCTTAATGCAAAAAAAGTTCATACATTTTTAGAGCTCTTTAATTTATAGAAATCTAGGCAATCTTGTAGCACCATATGCCATTTAAAATTTCTCTTTATCTCCCCACTCATATGTTTATAGATGGATATGCCATCTAAGAACAGCTTTGATTTTGTTTAGCTCAAAATATGAGAGAACCACAAAAAATTGTGGCAAATCTGTTGTAATAACATCAAAACCACATTGTCTTCATCCATTTTATTTATTTATTTTTATGATCATCAAAAAAAAACTATATGGATTCACTAGTTAAGCAACTCTGTCCTGGGAAATTCAACATTTAAAACAGTTTGAGCCTAAACTATATTTACAAAATGAATTACAATAAGGTAGATATAGCTGTAACTTTACACAGAATCATTTATAATGGCTTAGTATATTTGATTATAGAACCTCTTGATGGTAGCGTCAGTGGTGTCCCCATCTGGAAACAGCAAGTCTCTTGTCTGGGAAAAGCAAGAGACTTGCCTATATAAGGTTATTTTTTTCTTCTTCTTACCTCCCATTGTACTCAAAAGATAGAAACAATGACAAATTAAGTTCTGTAGAAAAAAAACCCGTCTCTCTAGTCATTGTCTTATTTTAGGACAATGACTAGATTATACTCTCTTCCAGTTTTTAAGGAAGGCTGGGCTAAATTAGTTTTTTCAATTTTAAAAATGCTATTGTATTCAGTTTCTTGCTTCACAAAACAATGGAAATGCTGAGTATGACTTATTCATGTTTCATACTTTAAGATTTTTAGGTTTCATGGCAATAAATATATTTGCACTTTAAAAGTAGCATTCACGCTGAATTTCAACATTTCATACCTTAGCTATTGTATACTCTTTTTTTTATTTCCTAATTCTTTTAGTCCATCAAATTCCATGTATGTGTAAACAGGGAGCCGTAAAGCAGACCATCGCTTTATCTGTCCAAGTTTTAATCTCTCGCGTACTTTCTTCTAAGTGTCCTAAAGCCTAGAAGAAAACACCTGTGTGTTTGTGATAAGAAAGATCAACATAAAGTAAATCTTGTTCACGGACTCATTACAATTTCTGGAGAAGCTCTGCTGTTCTGGACTTTCGGAAGGAACACCGGGTGCTCGCTCTGACTAGGTTTATCAGTAGATTGAGCCAGCACAAGGAGTACAGAAGAAAGACCTGATCCCAACCCCTGCCTCAGGACCCTATCTCTGGGTAAAGCCACACAGACTTGGCCTTTTTGCAAGAGGCCATAGGGTGCAGGGCCCACATAGCTAGATCTCTTTTAAAAGGCAAAGCTACTGTCTGATGGCAAATTCCTTCACAAAGTCCTGCTCCCCCGAGGTAGATGATACTTTGCAACTCTTAACCCATGGTGTCACCGATAAATATTTGATCTAATGGTAAACTGCAGGGGGACAGACACAAGTTGAAGGCAAACCAGTAAATCACTGGTCTGAACTGAAGCCCTTAAGTTTCCCAAAGTTGCATTTTTTTAAGTCAGTGCAACCAAATTAAGACAAAAGCCATTGATTTACTCGTCTGTGGAGCTGCGGTGTTCTGCAGCATATTCCACTTTGAAGTTAGAAATACAAATATAAGACAATTCCAGGCTTTATTGAACAGATCTATGGAGTGTGAATTTTGCTACATATCCACAGAAAGTTCATTCTGGGTCTACACAAATCAAATTGTCTCTGGGGAGGATGACTGGCAAGAGATTGCAGTGGCATGGATTCCCACTGAGGGACGAATGTACAATAGGGCCCTGAGGGGCCTCTTGAAGGAGGGTGTTTAGCCTCCAAGTGGCCCCCTGTGGTAACTCCATCTCAGGGGTGGTGAGGGGCCTTCGGCTGAGGGCAAGTGGAGGTGTGTAAGTCAGTGTTCCTCCCCTCCGGCTGTACCACCTCCCCGAGCCGGGAAATAGAATTGGTGAAGAATGGCTGCGGCTCTTTTCCCACTTCCCCACTTTGCTTGGGTGGAAGCACTTTGTGTCGCATTTTACAGATAACCTTGAAGGGCAACACAACAGATAAAAGTGGCGCCTGGGGGGAGAAATTTATCGCTCAGAGGGGAGGCTTTTGTAATATTTATATAATCCATTATGTACAGTTGTCACTTTTTAAATATGCTCTAAAGGACAATGTTTCACCATTTCTTTCTCCCCCTGTTACCTCTTTTTTGTTCATATCTGTCCTTTCATACAGATAGCTGAACTTGTGGATCTTAAGAAGCAGCAAAATAACATTACTTTATTTTTAGCAAACACTATACCCTGCATATTTGCCAGTGAGTGATCTTAGTTCAGCATATTAACTTTGACAGAATGAATCTCACTATGAGGGCAGTGAGTTTGCCCAATTTCTACCTGTTATAATTTAGACTCCACCATGGATCCACTGGTGTGTGGAAGCAAACTATAGCTTGATCTTCTAAGGTTTGCTTGTCGCACCTCTGTGTTTTTTTATTTTGCTCCATTACAACTTGTATTTATTTTGCCATTATTTTTTAATTTAAATTTTACATAATTCAAATAACAAGACATTATCAAATTGACAAATACATGCCATGAAATGGGTCAAAGAAAAAATAAAGAGAGTAAAGGTTTATGACATTAAATTGAAATATTCCTTTACCTTCTACACAAAACGAAATATCTTTAAACCTAACCAAACAGCATTCGTCACTTTAACAACTAGTTCATACGAGTCTTAACATCTAAAACTTAAGTGGTAAAGCACCAATCCTGACACAGCATAAAAATGTCAGACAGGGAAGTAAAACAATACACACATTTCGGTGCAATGACCTCACAACTTCTCATCAGTGATGAAGAATTTGTTTTCTTCTGAACTAAGCTGGCGTCAAACAAACATTTCCCAAGAACAAAGCCTTGGAAGTTTAGCCAGAAGACACTTTGTCGCCTCTCGGCCAAACACATCGTACCGGTTATGCCGTTCAGCTTTACATAAATGTTGGAGACATCATCTAATCATGTAGGTGAAAAACGAAAGTCTGTCACAGCCATCTCAATTAAGGATGGAGTAAAACAAGACTAAAGTAGTAACTTCTTTTCAGGAAAGGACATTTTAAGGGATTTCTAATAAATAAATAATGAACCACGGATCGGCTCTGTCACACTGCTGCAGGAGGGCTCATGATTCTGACGGCAGACAGAGGAGACGTGCATTTTACTGCTCCTTCAAGTTTTCCGTGTCCAGTAATAGAATAAAACAAATTACAGAGATTTACACTAAAGTACTTACAATTTCTCATAATTAGTTGATTATTTGATAAAGTACCAAATTCTCCTTTAATACGCATTGCAAAAATATATTTCTGGAAAAGGAACAGGGTTGTGTCCAGTGTTTTTATTTATTTTATTGAGTTTACTTTGGCAGACTGACAAAAAGTGGCACATAATTGTGAATGCCAATGAAATAGAGACATGACTTTCAAAAATGAAAATAAAGATGGCGACTGTGTGTGTGTGTGTGTGTGTGTGTACACGTGAATTCTACAGGCTATCATTTTCAATGGTTATTTCATATTTCATAGAGTAAAAGGGGATGAACACAAAGTCATGCTACACATTCAGAGTTTTTTTTTTATAAAATCATGTTTTTTCTGTTTTTCTTGCACTTCACAATAATCCATTGCCTTTTCTTGATTTATATGACTAAAGCCTCAATGAAACAAGATTTGAATGAATAATAAACTTTGTAGAAATGTGGAGAACTTAAGCAAGCACAAGCACTTTTGTAATGTAATTTCAAGGTCTCCGTCTTTCTTTGACATTGGTGTTTCACAGTTCATGATAGATTCAAAAGGTTCCCTTTCAGAGAAACTGGAAATCATTTCTTGGTGTTACTATATTATAGGCACAGTTTTATTGGAAATAAATGAAGTTTTTTTAATATATATTATTTTGAATGATTCACTCTTCCATTATAATGGTCAAAGAGGGAGAAAGCAACCCAGGAATAGTGTAATTTCTCTCTGCACTTCAGGAGGTTCAGACGTTAATGGCAGAGCCCATACAAAACCTTTTGAATGCCGTACCTGTGATTATAAAGACGGCACCTCTTTGAATATGCAGCATTACATTTGCCTCGCACTAAAAGGGTTTGACACTGTTGCTAAGCTAATGCTTCATCACTGAGAGTGATAGGTAATCTGCTGCTCTCTGACATGGCTATAAATGATCATCACGCTTCACGCTCTGCTTATAATAATGTGTCTGAACTCACAAAAATTACAGACTCATTCTGTATTTGCATCACAAGACTGATGCATTTGATGTAGATTAAATAAACTTATGCATCGACACTAAAAATATTGCAAGTTACGTTTTACTGTCCAAAAAAAATCACTATCTTCCAGGTGTATTTATGTTGTTTCTTTTTAATAGAAGTAGTAGATAAAATACGTTCATAGATAAAAACACAATAAATAGAGCCGTTCCTTCCAACCTGAGAATGAAAGAAAGGCCGCCTTGTGCGCTTCGGTGTAAAATAAGATGAGATGACATGGACAGCTGCAGTGACAGTTGATCACATTGATTGATTTTCTGTTTAGAAATGACATATAACCTGCTAAAAATGAAAACGTCACTAACGCTATTTGATGTTTGGTGTGCATTGCCCAGAGCTAGCAGTACTGGAAACTGTAATACTTTTATCCTTGCCAGGAGTGCCAATAAATCTAATGCAGAGTGGGATAAAGATAGCAAGGTTAGACAATAGACCGGTTCAAGCTTCTTTATCTTTCATGCTCCCCGTTTTTTTTTTCCTGGTCTCACTCTCTTTACTATATCATTCACTTTCACCCCTCTTGTCTCTGCATTTATCTTTTTGTCAGCTTGTGCCCTTTTTTTCTGTTTTTGCAATGCCAATACATCTGTTCAGTCCTTTAAACACCTCCACTGATCTGTGGAGTGGAGTTGCTTTAAGCACTGAAAACCCCCAAAACCGGACAATAAAAGGGAATTTATCTCTCAGGAGCACTTGAAAAGGTTTTTAGCCACTGCCAATGATAGCTGTCATCATTATTCCTCATTGTTGGAAACTCTCCCTTACATGGCTACAATTGTAACTTTGTAAAAGGACTGTGCAATAAAAGCTTTGGCTTCACTTCTCTTAAATACTGACTCAGAGAAAATTGTTTTATTGTTAAAGGGCTGAGCAAAAGAAACAAGTCTGAATTAGATTACTGGAGGTTTTGAAGGTTATTTTCACATTTGAGAATACATTCAAAGCCTTTCAGTATTTCCAAATTGATGGCAAGAGTTTGCAGCCGGGTAAATCTATACCATTTCCTCCCAAAATGAATAGAAAAAATCCCATGCATTTGCCACTCTCCAATATAAACCCTCCATTCAGCCCAATTAGCCTTTTGTCCCTCTTTTTAAGCTGTCAGCTGTAGGGACATTAGTCTTCATAATGTGTTTGTGTCTAGCGGACAAGAAAGATGGACCTCGCAGCAGGTAAAATCTGACCCAATCATTTAAAATTTCAACAGAGTCCACACACCCACCAGGCGCTCTGTACGACGAAAAACACAGAACCAGGGGCTGGTTCTTACCAGGCAGATGTGTAATGATCAAGAATAAATTTAATGACCAGTGTAGATTTTTAAAACATTGTTGGTTGACTGACAACAAATTAAATCAGATATTGCCTACTAGTAAGTTGAGAGTTAGCATTTTATAGCAGTGGTGTTAAGATGTTACTTACTGCTGATCTAGCTAGGACATCTTCTTAACCCTCTTGTTGTGTTCAGAGATGGAGACATTTAGATCCCACAAGTCTTTTACTCTGTGTGCGGTCAGACGCAGTCACACTGACCCCAGGTGTGCAGGTAGGAGTTAGGTTTTTTTGTGTGTGTGTGTGTGTGTGTGTGTGTGTGTGTGTGTGTGTGTGTGTGTGTGTGTGTGTGTGTGTGTGTGTGTGCTTTTGGAAATTGGCGGTCTGATGGGACAACCCCCCCGTTTCCCCACTGTCCGACCGTGACATCTGCCACGCTCTTCTGGAGCGTCGCGCTCAGACCGCGGGAGGTTTGCGGTGGCATCAGACAACCGAGCTTTATAATCTACTCTTCAGGCAGAAAAACTTAAGCCACCCCATCAAAGTGAGAAAATTTGTGAGTTTGCAGGAAATGAACGCCACAACAAAGCCATTGTTTGACTTTCAGTGTCATTGCTGGTGGGTCTCCACACATTTGTTCCAATTGGTTCTTAATAAATATCCGTTAGCATCGAACTGATGATTACGCAGCACGGTTTGTGCTGAATATCCTTGATTTATGGCAGTGTCTGACCTTAAAGCTGGTCTTTTCATCATGAATGCTTTTCCTGGCTGTGACCTTGTCAGGGCCTTGTCTGTCTGTCAGCTAGCTCCGCTAAAAAGGCAAAAGCAATCTGGCAGCCTCCCATGGATAAGTGGGGAGGGTGTAGATGGTGGATGAGGGAGAAACAAGGGCAGAGGAGGGATAAAGGAGATGTGACCTTTCTACTTCCAGAGAATTGTGTTTAGGTAAACAGTCTTTTAGAAATGAGCTGTGTGACAAGTTGGTGGATGGTAAAGCAGAGAAATTCGTCACCTTGTAGCCTTTGTTGCATTATTCTTAAAATTAACTAAAAGGAATCGACTGAAGCATTATGTGAATATGTAACACATATACAGAGTTTCTAAATATCTTCCTTAAAAGAATGTTTTACCACTTGATCGTTCCTCTTTAGGTCTAAAGGTAATAACTTCAATTTCTTCTGTTTGGCTGAACATTCATTTGTTCTAAGCATCTGTTTATTTGTATGGTTTCACAGTCCTCTGGCGTCGTTATAATACAGAGTTATGCGTCGTCTTAATTTGTTACAATCTGAGCTACTTTTAAATAGAAGGAATCCCAGGATTAAAATTTGGGGTACCCAACATGTTACCTCTGTCCACTTTAATAAGAAGTTATCTATTGACACAAGTACATGGGTAGATTTAGGTTGTATTGACCTTTTACAGCTAAACTGCATGTGCAGAAACTCACAAAAATTACAAATACAGTTGTAAAGGTGTGACAGCATGTCCTTGGATTAACATTTTGACAGCTATATTACTGTTGCAGAGCCAAATCCTCTTGAGTAAAACAGCCTAGTTATGTGGACAAAAAGGAGTCCTGCACAATCACTGCATGATTAAAATGAAATATTCAGATGACACAGTTGTGAGAAGTGCAAACTCCCAGTGGCAGCAGGAGTAGCCAGGCTAGAGGTGCCTTGTGAGAACACTTCTCTTGATTACCTCCATGATAAATAATTTAAATGTGCATTTCAGAAACGAAAGAATCAAGCTGAAGTTTTTACTGTCACTTCTTTTGTTTTTGGTGTTAAAGATTGGTGCGTAATTCTGGTGTTACTAACATAACATCAACACTGTTTAGCAACCTTCACCTGCTTTCTTTGCTGCCATGTAATTTTGTTTTTTCTTTAGCATTGTTATTTACATTAGTATGCAAGCTCTGAAACGGAAGTGGAGAAAAACTTTCTTATGAAGTCTCATTTTCTAAGTCTGTCCTATTTCTCACAACCTTACACATCAATGTCAATGTCAAATATATTTATATAGCAGGTTTAAAACTGCATCAAAGTGCTATACGAAAAGGATAGCAGAATAAAATAAGTTGATGAAAAGAAAAAGGGTAAAGAAAAATGAAGATTGAAATTAAACATCACAACATCAGTAATTAGTCCTCAATTAAATGCCAACGAATGAAAATAAGTTTTAAGAAGCGATTTAAAATGACCCAGACATACAAATAAAGAAAAACATTACAGATTTAAATGTTGTAAGCCCTTTTGTTGTTGTTTGTGGTATTGTTTTTTCTCCTGGAGCTCTACAAGCCTGGCCAGGGCTGGAAGATGAAAAGCTACATAAATGATGACACCTGTGCTTCATGTGTGTTGCAATATCACTCATTCAACTCCTGTGTGTTACTACTTGTCACTATATTCTTTTGAGTGAAACACAATGCATACTGATGGTGTCCTGGATAACCAAGGTCATCACCGCAGCATTAGCGGATAAAGCCTCAGCTTCTGAGCCATAACGACAGTCTTTAAAAAAAAAATGCTCCTAACTCTCCAGCATTGAGTGGTGGATCATAATGAGAAAGGCTCATGAGAGGTCACCTGTATGGCCAGCCTCAGCAGTGAAGACTTTATTGAGAAACGCTCATATACACGAAAACACACAGTCTTCCCTCTCAAGCATACACACGCACACACACACCCACGCACGCACAGGACGGGTGCTCCTTCAACCAGAAAGGAGCCTGAGATTGGAAATAAAGACCATCCTCTGTGTCTGAGGACTGTGAATGGGAGCAGTAATGTTTTCAATTTGAGCCCTGAGAGCCATAATGGAGCTCATTCTACACCACCTAGATACTGTAGTAACGTTGGCCTTAAAGCCTCAGGATTCTATCATCCTTCACCCTCTCAATTCCTACTTCTCTTCCCCCTCTGTGTGCTGTTCAAGGGATTAATTTGTGAAATAAGATGGGTTCTTGTTGAGGAAAAAAAGAAAACTGCAGAGAAGAGAGAGAAAAAAATAAATGAATGACTGAAGAGGTGAAGAGTGGATGAATAAGACGGCGTGTGAGTCCAGGTGTTAATTCAGACTCTGGTGCCCTCGCCACATCTGAATGACGCCTGCACAAAGCGGCCTTAAGTCATCCACAAAGTACAGTTTCATAGAGGTCGAGTCTGTGGAGCAAAGTCTTATTTACAATCTCACAGATGAAAAATAGTGTAATGATTTTGTCACCAAATACAATCTTAGCAAATGTTTCAGGAGGTATGAGGAGGCATTTTAAGCTAAAATAAGTGCAATCGACTGCGATCAAAAGTGACCAAATACATGCAATGATCCGTATGGCAACTCTAGTAGTATTGCAAAAGTTCACAGCCCAACTGGGAAGTTTTGTGAACGAGAAAATCTAAGTGTGAACTTCAAAAACTGTCTTCTATGGATAAATAAAAAAAGTAGAAGCACAACACTTTTCCTATACATAACACTTTCTGTAATCCGTGCAAAGGCATTTTTTCACACCATCAATCTCCAACAACAGCCACATCCTGTTTAGACCATTTTAACAGTTGATGCTTTTCAGTTTTGCCCTTTATGTCCATTCCTCATCAAACAACGAGAGGCAGGGGCAACATCACAGTTCTCATTTGTGTGCTTTCATGTTCATCCCACAGCAAAAGATGTTGTTTTCATCCCTTTATGTCTGTCACAATATTGCCAGCAAATGATCCTCTCTCTCTTCTGCTGCCAGCAATATTCATGCAAACAAATCTACGCAGCGCTTCATTGATGTATTGCTTTAGGATCTTTTGGATTTTGCATTGGTATCTTCATAATCTTTTTGAAGTACACCAGAACCCAAATGAATGCTGATTAATTGTGACTACGGACTGAATAAATATCTAGTTTGCAAATATCTAAGGTTACTTGAGATCAAACGGACTCAAGTATTATAAAAGCACATTCTTGGAAGAGAGAGGAATGGCTCTGCAATGCAGTGCGTTTGACTTACTTTCCCTAAACACTGAAGCACAACCACTAAATGAGATCCTCAGATTAAAAGGCTATGATCAAAGGAAAAAAGTAGTGCATGTCATGTGATGTGCAACTAATTGCACAATATATTGTGTAAGGTTTGTGTTCTGAGATGGACATGCAAGTACTTCATGTCCAATCTTAAAAAGGTCGCCAATATTCAAAAGACCTTTGAGGACGCATTCATAGAGGATGGCTGAATTCGTGTTGCTATTTGTCATCAGACTGTGACTGACACATAAGGAGCAGCTTAAATGGATGACAAGGACACAGCAAATATGAACCTTGGATAAAAAAAAAAGAAAAGTTAGTTTCACTGTAAAAAATAAAAAGTTAACCAAAAAATGACGGATATGCTACCAAGATCAGGCAACAGAACAGTGGACGGCATTATGAAGGAAATATTATTTACATGACGGACAAAGATGTTGCCAATAAGTAAAGTTTTAAGATTCCTCAAAGAGCAAACATAAGTACATTGAATTAAGCCGCTCTTAGAATTTTTTAAAAACAAACTAAAGATTTATGCAAAAGATTTAGATTTGATCTAGTAGGAAATGTTACAATAAAGTAAAAAAAAATAAAATAACGAGGATGGATGTCTCATACATTGTATTGGATGCCTTTATGATGTGTTCAAATATTGCTACCAACAGCTAATGCCCACAGCTTCAAGTCTTCCCATGGTTGCCATTGAAAGGTCTGGTAATTTTGGAGTTACGGCTGACTGTCACAACCCACCTTAACATGTTTTCCTCAACATGGGGAGGATTTTTCTTGATCTAAACCTAGTAGTATAGCTAAAAAATAATGTTTTTTTACACCTCATTCAGGTAAAAAGAAATCAGTAACAGGATTGCTTGTTGCACCAAAACGGTGGTATGTTTATTGAAAAGCCCATGTGACTTGGTATAAACTGACAAAACTAATAAAAGAGGTAAAAATGAGGATTTCAGAACACAGCAGTAATATTCAGAACAAAGATGGGAGATCTCCCATGGGTAGGCACTTTAACACAGTTGGCTATGACATTTGTTCCTTGAAATTTCTAGGTATTGAAATGGCTCCTAGAAGAAGGTGTGACAGAGATAGGCTCTTGTTTCAATAAGAATCTTTCCAAATTCCTACTGCATGTGCAAACAGTGAACCCGAAGGTGCTGAATGGATTTCTTTGAACTGAATGTTTTCTCCATTTTTATGGCTATCTTTTTAACTCTTTGTATGACTTTTAGGTTTTTATTTTTCTTAAGCATTTTATTTTATTCTTTTGAGTGTTGCTGAAGGACTTTGTTGAAAGGAGACAGGAAACATGGCCACCGGTTTCCCGTTGTTGGAATGTTGTGGAAAAAGAGAACGATTGTGTGTAACTGTTGCCTTCAATGAACATGCAATCCTGTGAAAGCTGCTTCTAGTAGGTGTTGATTTCACCTTTAAACCAAAAAGAGTAGTAGGATTGGGAATCTCAAGCAGTACTTGGTTTATACAGATTAAACAGATCTTAAATGAAAGAACCGTTACAGTCACCGCCTCACAGTAATAAAACCAGGTCTTCTCCTCCGTCATGTGTTGGCCATCCTACAGGTTTTTCCCGATGCACTTAACCCTGGCCTTTGTACCGAGCCCGATGACCAGCTGAGGGCTGAAACAACGTCATGACAACAGAAAATTAACCAAATTAATTGCGTAGTTTCAAGTCAAAAAGAGAAACTTCTTCAATTTCAAGCCATCAGTCTGGAGCTCTTCGCTCACTTGCAAGGACAGGTACAAGCACACAGACAACAGATGCACATGGATACTTGTTTTTCTCCAATGTAAGGCTTTGTTTGGGGACGCATTTTTCTAAATGAGCCAAAAACTTGGTTTTAGGTTTGGTTACTATTACTCAGTGACACTGTGTAATTTTAGGGAACACCGAGATTTCCAAATATGAGCAATCATTGTTCTTTTAAGTCAATAAACTGCATTATATTAGATTTTTTCTTTTTGTTTAACATTATTTTTAAGTACCTGGTAACCTGCTGAAAGCCAACCATCAATACTGGACTGCATTTTCTGGTTGTATGTGAATCATTTTATTGCACAATTTCCTGTATGTTCTGGCAAAAAAATAAACATGTAATCCAACATATATACATAAAATAAAATTTTCCATTAATATGTATCCATAAACATGAACATACAATATATGTACTTGCCTTACAAAACTTGACCGCAGCTGTCCCGAATCTGGCAAAAACTCCAAATGACAAATGATCTGTTTTCATTCACAGTAACAAAAAGGTCAAGGCTTACCTTCTTTTGAAAGTCTCTTGTTTAAATGCATCTACACAATTTTCACGTAGAATTTAACCCCTTGCCATGTCCTGACCTTGAGGGCTATGGGTGAGGATTCAATGCACTTCGTAAGCCTTTTCTCTCCACTGCCTGGATTTCGTCTTGGCTCCAATTCAGTCTCTTCCTTTGTGATGAACCTGAAAAATGATTAGGGGCATTAAAGTGTTCTTCAATGAAAAAAGATTTCAGTCTAGTATGACAGGGCAAGTCATAAAGCTATTATGAAAACATTTCTTTAACACAGCTGTAGTTAAGGGTCAGTTGTCAGCTTCAATAGTTGTCACTGTTGAAGCTGACAACTGGTAATGAGTGAACACATGAATCTCACCAGCACTTATAAAAGCATCAGCTGGTACAGGAGAGAATTAATCATGAAAAATACTTAAGAATAAAGGATTAAAAGTAAAAAAACTACAACAAAATTGTTTGAAATATTAGCCATTTCAAATGGAATTCACCAAAAGGAAGGTTTTGAGTGATTTGATGCTTTCTTTTTTTTTTTTTTAGGACTGTTGCCAGGATGCGGAACTTTTTTCGGACCTTCTGGATATCCACCGCGTCCATCTCTTGGTGCCCCGTGTCGGAGCCCGTGAATATGCTCTCGTACAGGTTTTTGCCAGGAGGTGTTTCCCCAAATAGAGGAACTGATAGTTTCAGATGGGGCACTGTGATGGAGCCATGTTTTCAATGCTGTCAATGAAAAATAAAACAAAATTTCAATTGTTATAATCAAAAGACAAACGGTAGGTATTGGTTAAGCATCACAGTTAAATAAAACTAAAAAGGTCTGTCTAGCCTCTCCAGGTTTTTGATACAGTGTTTCGTTATCAGATGTTTCACCAGGTAATGAATCTTGTACTGACAGATTGGACATTCTGCCATCGACTGGGGGGGAAACATTTTTCCTTAAGTTCGTCGTTTAATCTGTGAATGAAAAAGAAGAACATTTTAATTGTTTTAATATCAACAATTAGTGAGGAAAAAAACAGCTGAAGTCACTTTAATCAAAAGACAAACGTAAATACTACAGTTAAAGAACAGTTTGAAAGCACGTGTTAGCTTCAGGGTAGCTTGCTACCACGTGGTTTGCTCCTAACACGTGCTTTCAGACAGTTAAATTTGAAAGTTTGCG
This sequence comes from Micropoecilia bifurca, assembly GCA_903067075.1. Lineage (NCBI taxonomy): Eukaryota > Metazoa > Chordata > Actinopteri > Cyprinodontiformes > Poeciliidae > Micropoecilia > Micropoecilia bifurca. The sequence goes on along the minus strand of CAEGAF010107067.1, from coordinate 10,816 downwards.
CTTTCTAAGTTACCTTAACTGAGCCATTACATGGTAAAGTTTATTATCCCGTTTCTATGCCCACAAGGAGCAATGGTCCCCACAACCCTTCATTGTAGACAGAAATAGGTTCCCTTAACAATATAAAACCTGTTTCACACAGACACACACAGTTGGATTTTTTTTCTCCTAAAATTGTCTGTGTGAGACGATCCTGCTGCAATAAAAACACACTAATTTCCAGCTCTTCCATGCATCTTCACCTGGAGTGTCATAAAATGTAAATAGTCTGTACATACACAAGCGCATGTGCAAACAAATGATTACTCTTACTGCTTACCAAACAGGGACTGTTATAGCAACCAAGACTCTTTACACTTCAATTATTAAGTCAGCACCATTTATCTATTTAATGTGGAGCGTTCTGAATTTAAGAGCGGACTGTGTACACACTCGGGCTGTTGTAAACAAATATTTTAGTAATCGGATAAAATGAAATATTGGTAAATCTGGCATAATACCGGTGTTGGTATCATATCAATATCAGTCGAATTTTTCATATTTGAGCTTCCCTTACAGTGTTTGGTAGTTTGGAAAACTAACCTGTAACAATATTTTACTTTCTAAGTTAACCAGAAGAAAAGTTATGCAAAAATCAGAAAAATTATGATTGATGATTTCCGCCATTCATTTGTTGAGACCGGGGTGATGAGAAATTTAATGTGCGGTTCATCCATAAAGCTGCACTTACACTGTAACCATCAACTTCTCATCCGTGTTCAGTCTATCCCGTCACCTGTATAAATACTCCTGCAGCGCTATTCCCGCCTTTCACTTTGAACCAGCATGAGTGGAACAATGACTGGGGCAGACTACTATATAAAGTACTCAGGGACCACTTCTTTATTATTACACATCCACATTTGTAGAGTACGGAACAAATCGCGCCCCATATAGGTTCAATACTGGACAGGTGGCAACCCTAACTGTAGCGTCTATTCTATGCGCCTTATAATGCATTGTGCTATATATATGGAAACAGTTTTAAAATAGGTCATTCATTGAAGGTGCACCTTATAATCCGGTGCGCCTTATAGTGCGGAAAATACGGTACTCGAATCATTCCAGGAATCGTTTCAGCCATATTATGTACATGTTTTTACAGTATTTGGTTAACTGCAGATGGCCAGAGAAGACATTTTATTAAGAAGTCATTTTTGTGCTGCATTCAGAATATTGAGACTAGATATTTAGTCCATACAGAATAAATAAAATGTAACTTAAAAAAAATTAACAAATAAAGCAGAATACAGTTTTTTGCAGAACGTCTTTATCTGTACACTCACTTTTAGAATTTTCTCTGAATGTAGAGTAACTGCAACCAGTATAAAGGTCAACCTATAGATACAGAAAAACATATATTTTCATTATTACAAAAGCACAAACAGGTGATAATCCAAATAGTCTTTCCAGAAAGTCAACTTCCTCAGATTGAATGTGCTAAATAGAACTTGACAGGCCAGATGGTTTGTTACACAGAGCACTGTAGGGAAACCATAGTCACTTCAAAAAGTGTTTGCCAGCTGATTGGATGAACCATCTGTCTGTCTCTGGCTTTCACAGCTAAATTGAAAGTATAGCATTATTTTTCTCTTCCACTAAGTATTTTACTGCTAAAACAACATTGAAATTGTGAAATATTTACCTTGACAAAAATTCATAAAAAGGAATATCTCAAAGATTTAGAATATGAAAAAGTTGAATTTAGTTTGTTACTCACATAGTGATGACCTTCAAACCTTTTTTTCTTGAAATTTTGATAATAGAAAACAGACAACGAAAATCCAAGACTTGGTCTCAATTTTTTATAATCTGTGTAACTCATTTATGTAATGGAAGTATGTGACAGCAACATAAAAAAAATGCAAAAAAAAAACGTTTAAGGATATGAATGAGCGGGAAATCTAACAAATTGATTCATATTCTTAAAATCAAATTAAAAGTACCCCTATATGTCAGTTTCATCTAAAATATAAGGGGTTTGCCATGTCAAAAGAAAATGGAGTCCCAGGGTAAACGCACCCAAACCTGAAATCTAGAAATGGAAAGACATGCATGTTTGAGAATGAAGCAGGAGACCATACTATGAAGTAAAAATGACGACATCCACTTATCTTTCTGGAATTGGCAAAATCACATAAAACAACAATCAGGTGTGTGTACGTGCTGTTCACACCATTCCAATGATTGCCGGTTTGCTGCGAAATAACCTAATTTATCCACTGTCATCGGTGGCCATGTTCACTAGCTAACATATTCTGCTATGCGTACACAAGTGTGATTGACCCCACTAAGACCTTCCCCCTGCCTCTGACTGATTGTCTCTGACCCGGAGCTGTGTATTTCTGCAGTACACCACAGAGAAGCTACATTTTACTGCAGATTATTTGTCTCATACTGTCAGGACATAACGGCAGTTTTAATGAACATGCAAATAAACCATTAAAAGAAAAAAAACTAGTTTCCTACTGCAGTTTTAAAGTAGAATCGATTAATTTATGTTCATTCAGCAAAGAGAACAGGTTGCATCAAAATCCCCCCCCCCAAAAAAAAAATCCTATTTAGAATAAATCGACAAGTTAAAGAAGAAGCAAACAGATGCCCAACATGAGCTCCTACAAAGGCACTCAGTAATGAAAGCTCAAGTTCATTTAGTCCCTGTGTCTTTTTCCAGAGGAGGTCAGAATGGATAGCTTTATCAGCTTCCCGCCCTCACCCCCCTTCAGGTCCAGGAACAGGGTGTATGCATGCCAATGCTATGATGGCCAGTGGGTTTATCTAAGCTGACAGAGATAAATCTCCCAACAGAGGGCCGGCCCTGTTCAGCTGTCCCCCTGATTGAAGCCCACACCGGGGCTGACACTGAATTATTTCTGGAGGTAATTAGTATTCTGCTTTCCACCACGATGCCAAATGCCCTCGATTCTTCCCCTTCATATGCAGGTTGATATTTTACACTTGGATCTGGATATTAGATTAGATTTAAATGTGTTTGCATAAAGAGTACATGAATGAACGGTGAAGAGGTCTGTTCTAGGAATGAAAAATGTGTGCAGTATAAATGTTAACAGATCTACTTGTATAAGTCAAATAATGAGCAAAAAAATATATAATCCCGCAATTTTCTTAGCACTTAAATCCCCATGTAGTAATTTGATTAATTTCACTAAATTAAAAGCTCAATTGGCTGACTAGATGGCAAAAGACATTATTAACTTGAGTAATTTAATCAGTAGACCTTGATAAAGATTTGATAAAAACTCATTGTAGGTGTAAAGCTTCCTTTTATCTCTTCTCCCCCCTCACTTCAGTGTTTTTCCCACCAAATCGGCTCCCGTCTTTACCCTGCATCAAAAGTGAAAATTAATCTTAGTGAACTATCGACGAAGAAATACGATTGGACCGTCACATTATGGATATTGTTGCCTTTATGGACTGTATTATGCAAAGTCATGCAAATTAGATCCACAGCTATCAGAGAAAACAACCCTTAATTTTGTCCTTCTGCCTTTCTTGTGTTTAGCGTGTAATGTGGTTATGTGTGTTGCCGGCAAATGAAAAGTCACTTTCATGGCATATTATTTTTCCACGCTGCTTAGCGATCAAGTGGTGCATCTATTAACACCACTTCACTGTAAGAGAAAACAAATAAACAAGGTTGGCTTGCTCATTTGAGAACTTTCTGCTTTATTGGGCCAAAATCTGTTTGTTTTATAAACTTGAGATTCCTTTCTCAAAGGATATATAATGGGCTTATATTTTCTCGATTTCTGTGGGCTCACCTGATAAAAAGCACATATTGTGACATATGTTGCGCCTTTTTTTATTATGTGGATCATTTCAGTGGTACAAGTGTTAAATTAGAAAGAAAATGTAAATGCTTCCATCTAATTTCCTCTGATAATTTATAACCAGCTTAAAACAACCACATGCTTAGCCAGCTGAAACTTTGAAATCATCCCTGGAGATTTTTTATTTTTTTCCCAGGTACAGGTGCATGGCTATCACCGAACATTAAATAGCTCGCATCAGTACAGGAATTACTGTACACTGAGATATTTAAAGGTGCTGTAAATAACACCAGCTGCAACATATCATCAGGTTAATGACGCTGAGCATCGGTTTTGGTTATTTTAATTAAAAAAATAATAATAATGTAGCAAGCTGGAGTGGCACAGGAAGACAGGGCTGCATCCACTTTCAAGTGGAGTCAATTTGATTAGAAGCTGGAAAACTGCAGATATACCGAAAAGAAAAGAAAAACATACAAGGCCACTGGCCGTAACAGCAGCACTAATTTTTTGTCTCATTAGGTCGGTGTTGGCTTTTTTTTTTTTAGGTCTGAATGAAAGCCATAGTTGCAGACAACCAGTGATTCGGCCAAAGATGATTCAGTGCTGATAAATGAACAGCTTGCTTTGGCAAATGTGAAGATGACTACTCATTTGCCATGGGCAACTCATGAGTTTAGTGCAGCTACCAATTAGCTTATCTATTGCCCTGGCTGGGCACAGCCATTGCAAAGCTGACAGCTAGATTGGGGAGGCTGACAACCTCCTTAATCATCTGTGGCTTTGGTTATAACCTTGGCCTAATCAGCTAGATTACCTACTTTGACTCATCTTTTACATTTAATAGTGTAAAACCACTACATGTTGTGAAAATCTGAAGCTCTTTTGCCACAAGGTCGCTCTTAAAAAAAACATACCTTATTAGCTTGAGGCCTGGCAGTCTAATTTACAGCTAAAAATAACTGATGTCACCCTTTGTATAATCTACAAAAGTAGACCAGTTTCTGTCTTTTTCAAGATGAAAGAGTGGTTGGTTACCATCCATTTTACATAATTTATGCTTTAAGGCTGTGCAAAAAATCTAATTGAAATATCCATGTTTAAAATGTAGAAGGAGCTTTAACTGACCAGCTTTTGTCTAACGGCAAGAGTTTAAATAGCAAAGCACAGCTGTCAAGTTTTCTTCAGTTTGTGACTTACACTTTTTTCTGTTGACTCTCCAAAGTTAAAGATATTGCAAGATCTTTGTGTTACAAAATGTCAATACATCCCTATTGAACAAGGATAGTTAACTTTTTTAAAACCTTGAGCTGAAGTAGAAATGAGTCACTCTACAGTCATGTCCTTATCTGCCACTCAGTCACATAGCTGGTATATCATTGGCAAGATTGTAGAAGGAACCAAGAAATAAATATCCTCCAAATACGGATAAACAGCTTCAACTTACAGCTCAGGTGTTTCTCTTTTAGTTCCTCATACATCTACTGCACCTTGTAACATTGCAGTTGGTAGTCAGATGTGGGTGCTGTTCATTTTGCGTTTTTACTCTTTTGCACCTTTTCAGTTTTTGTCGTTTTTGGGGCATGAAATGGAGGAACCATCAGTGAGACACAGATTAAGGTCAACTTTGATTATCTAATCACGGTCCTGTGTACACAAGTGTGGCTTTATTTAAGTAATATCTACGATTAGATTATTTTTTTTAGTAAATCATATATATCCTTCCATTCAACCAATTTCTATACCTGCTTATTCTTGCAAACTCTCAAGATGCTCGGGTCTTTTCCAGTGTTTGTTGCATTCATGAAATATTTGACAATCTTTAAAACTATTTATTGTAATTTGGTTAATGAGATGAATGCAGGAACCCAGGTTGTAGAAGAAATGATGAATTTGATGAAAACAGTCAAAACAGTCCAACACAGGCGGCATGGCAGAGAGTTTAGCGCACAGCTGATTACTGGTAGCTACTGATACAGAGAACTGAAAACGAGAGCCAACACTAACCAGGACTTGACAGTTCGACTGGAGTCTAATGTCAGTTGTTGTGTGAGACAACAACTGACATTAGACAGGACCCAACGAGAGACAAAGGACACAGGTGGACTTAAATACACAGGGAGGGTAATCAGGAAAACTAGACACAGCTGGGATCAATCAACAGGGAGGACAGGACATCAGAGACTCACGGGAATAAAGACAGAGAAAAAAAAACAAGAAATAAATACACAAAAACACAGATTGTCAAAATGTATCCAATTAATTTATGAAAAAAACTTGAAAACTAAACAAAAATCATCTTTAAAGCAGTGGATTATATATGTGTGTAAAAAGGGTACAAACTATCAAATAGCCATAATCCTGTTGCTACGCTATTATTTACGTTATAGCATTTTTAAATCCTGATTTACCTACACTTAAAATATTGACAGCGTCCTACACAAATTTAGAAATTACAGACCTACAGAGCAAAAAAAAAAATAGACGGCGCAAGCACAGTGATGTTCTGTTAGATTACACCTGTCAGCTCTACCAAAACGAGTGCAGGCGATGCAGCCAGAGAGAACAACGCTTTATTGTCACAAAGAATCTGTGCCGTTTCAGAGCAGAGTGAAAGATGAGGCGTTACTCTGGCTCCGTTTTGACGACGCTGTATTTCGCGACTCCTGGTGGAATTAAACCAGAGGAAAAAAAAATGTATGCAGCAACCATGTGACCTACATGTTAAGTCGGTGCTCCCTGTGCCTTCAGAGGAGGTTTGTCTTGCTAGGGGTCTCCTCCCTGTGGCTTAAGGGCCGACCACGTGACACATAGAGGCAAGTGTCACACGTCAAGCTGACTGCACATTGGACGCGTGAAAAACTGCGGAAAGAGTGAGAAAATGGCAGAAGGTGTGTCATGCATTCCCCTGCAGCCCCGACAGCAGCACTTTGGGCTTGTCCCGCTGCTGAACCAAACTATTTCAGACAAATGGGCCGGGCCTGGATCGGGTGGGTAGGGCATCGATTGTTGGATTCACGATTCCTTGCGTCCTGCCGCTGACAGAATCCTCACAGAAGGATTTAGAGAAGTTTGCATGTGAAAAATGTTTGCGAGGAAAAGCAGGCCGCATACCTTAGTTATTTTATTTCACAGGTCCGTGAGCCCCTTCACAGTCAGAGCAAATTCCCTCTGAAGCCAATCAGTACGGGTGACCTGCTCTAGCTGAGGGGACAGTTTCCTCACACACACACTCACACACACACACACACACTCAGAGCGGTTTATCATTTCTCAATGTCATTTTTAATGAATTTCCAACCACATCAAGTCATATTCGTCTCATACCATAAACCTCAATAATAAGTTGGAAGAGATGGTTCATGGTAGCAGGAGTTTGCTACTTACCAGCTCTGTAATCATAATGTATCCGACAGTATACTTCATTTAAATTACTGTCCAGAGCTTCAGACCCTTTTCTCTGATCATTTTTTTTTTTATGTTGCAACCATTAAATGCAATGCAATTCATCAGGATTTTACGTGATAGACCGTCACAGTCATTGAAAAACAGAAGGAAAATGACACAATTTACAATCACTTTATGTTAACAATCAAAAGTCAGATGAAAATTTGAAAAAATTTTTTTTTTATATTTCATCTCTACTGCCTCCAAGATCAAATTTTGTGAATCCATTTTCTTCAAATGTCACCAAATTTGTAAGTAGGTTTCACCTGTGGGTAACTTAATGTGAAGCATCATAAAGATCAAGAAACACAGCAGGATAATGGAAATGTTTTTCTAGAGTTGTAGCATGTTGAAATCGCTTTGTTATGTTAGTTCTGATTTTATTTAGTAAACTTCCGTTCATATTTTTTAGCTGACTGTATGTTTGGACGTTTCCCTCTGGTTTGAGGTGCTGCGCACAGGAACGAGTTTTGCTCTTGCTTCATTTTTTACTTTTTCACTTTCAAGCAGTTCTTATGGATCATGGCAACAAGTTAATTATTTTATTTTTTTGTGGGAGCATCTGGAAAACTCAAACAATACCTGAACTATGAACTTAGATCCCGAGGAGCTTAAAATAGGAGGCTTCAAATAGGAGGCTTCATGGATGCACAGCAGGTCGAAAGCAGAGACGTAAGACTGGGACAGAGGTTTGCCTTCAAGTAGGACAACCAACCCAAACATACAGTGAGAGCCACAATAGAACGGCTTAGATCAAAGCATATTCACATGTTACAAAGGCCCTGGCCGATTGTAGTCTCTGTAGTGAGACTGGAAAAATTGGTGTTCACTTGGTAATCTCCATTCAATCTGACAGAGCTCGGGCAATTTCGAGAGAAGAATGGGCAAAGGTTTCAATCTCCAGGTGTGCAAAGAAGAAAGAAGTAAGAAAATAAAGGAAAAAGAAGAAAAAAAGAGGTGTGTGAAGCTGGAGGAGTTCCAGCGTTAAATACGGCAAAAGGTGCATTTAGAAAGTTACGCAACACATTGTTTTGATCCTCATAAAATCCTGGCAGAAGTCGACTGAAGTTTGTGGTTGTATGTGACAACATAGAATAGTTGCAGGAATATTTCCCCCCAATTTTTATGCAATTTGAAAACTGTAATTCTTTTTGCTAAATGATTCCAATGTGACCATGGAAAAGCTGCAATACATCTAACTCGTTTTCTTCTTCTTTTTTATGAGGCCAAAAAGAGACATCAAGTGCAGCAAAGCTACACTGAACAACATCTCCATCATGTCCCCAATTCCATATGCCTCTTATGTTTCTCTTTGTCCTTGTAATCTCGTTTCACACGGGGACGACGGCGAGGGGGAGAAAAGTACGTTTTTCCCCAATTGTATCACCCAGGAGACAACTCTTCCACAAGAGGAAAAAAAATGAAGCGCATAAATAAAGCAAAAATCGAATTTCTTGAGCCGCTGCACAAGTGCCAGCCAATGAATCAGCAGAATAAATCCTCTCCAGTGATAAACAAACATGATATTTCAGCCGGGAGCCGGCAGCGCTGAAGGGCCGGTGTCGCTCTCGTAAAGTTCATCGCGCTCCGGACCGTAAAAGGAGCCGCCCTCTCAATCAGGAGAGCCTTTAACTTTGGCGCCTTTTTACGGTTAAAAAGTGTGAGATGAAAACATGGCGCTTCGCATGCCTGCCCCCTGCCTCGATGGGGAACTTTTAACACACCGAGGATATATAGTCTCGTGTAGAAAGCCATTAAAGCGGGATTTTGAGGCACAAGTGTCTTCCAACACACTGTCAACACACTAAGTGCTCGTAGACTTGATTTACAAGACCCGGATCGGCGGGATGGCGCATGTTGCAATAATAAAACAGGAGGCTACATTCTGATTGGACACATTAGGGGGGAAAAAACACAACAACTCTGAAGCATTTACTGGCTTCATTTCTGATTTTCTTTGCCTTTGATTATTCACAAGCATCCAGAGATGATTGTGTTAAACACGCCTGATGCCTGGCGGTGATTAAACCCATACATTACCGGGAATATTGAGCCTTATTTGCTTGCTCTGTTGTGATTCGGTAATGATAACAAGACAACTGTGGCGGCTGGAGTCAACATTTGCGCTGTTGGCTTTAAAGGTCAGAGCCTCGTGAATGTTCGCCTGGCTTTTTTCACACCTCTAGGCAAAATGAACGAGCTGTAGATGTGAGAGAGCCACTCATGTGAAGTGAGACTTGAAAAGGGAGAGCCAGGGGCTGTGTGTAATAAACATTTGAGCACTCTTTAGGGAAAAACATTAAAAAAAATCATACATTTTAATATGTCTTGCTTATGCAAAGCGCTTCTTACAAGATTACGAAATGCCTGTTTTTCATGCCCGTCAAAGTATGCGCTTCATTGTTTAGGTTTTTTGTCCATTTTTTTCCCTTCTTTTCTTTAAGTTTCCTATCACAGTAATTGATCATTACACCACCTTCTCTTGTCTTGACAGCTAAATGGCTCCCAATCCTGGAGAAGATAGTCAAGTGAATGGAAAACGTAAAAGCTGTGAATCTCTTGTCAAGAAAACAAGACGTAATTGGTCTCAGTCCTTGAACTGCTTGTGCTTCACACCCATGTGAGGATGTCACCTATCTGTGGACGTTATTATATTTCATGTAAAGCGTATAGCGTGTAGCTCTGTCGGTGTAATTACCGGCATGACATTTTCTGCCATGTGCGCCAGAGGAATGCGTTTCTAATCAGGCGTCCAAGTGCAGAAGCTGTTAGGTTTGTGAGTGAGGAACGTTTTGACGTGTTAGCGCTCGAATTTTTTTTTCTTCTGCGTGATAGCAATGCGCTTCCAGAGTATGCACCTGATTGGCTCAGCTCCTCTGTGATGACGTGATCCTTGGGCGGCAAATTCAAAGCCCGAATCACACGTCACATATTTGACCTCAATGTCCGACTGAACCAGAGTCCTTGAATGTAGCCTTTGTACGATCATTTCTTCTTTCTTAAAAAAAAAAATTGTCTTCCCGTTCAGTCGGACTTTGACGTCAAATCTGTGACGTGTGATTCCTTTGAATTTCCAACCTAAGGATTACGCCATCAACGACGAGCTGAGCCAATCAGGTGCATAGGGAAGCGCATTGCTATCACACTGGGGGTGGGGGGGAATCGAGCGCTATCACGTTATAACGTGATACGTATCTTGTTAAAACGTGATAGTATCTTGTTAAAACGTGATAGTATCTTGTTAAAACGTATCTGAGGAGACAGCTTCGTTCCACGTGGAATGGTCTCAGCTTCACTGGAGAAAGATCTGGCCTCTTGCGATGAGTTTTCACTGTAGCGGCCTTTAGGACTGAACAGCCAGACGCAGGGAGTTTCAAACGGGTGCAATTTAATCTCAACCTTTCTTTCCATTGACACCGTGAAAACTGTAGTATAAACAAAAGAATACAGAACCATTGTATAAAACCAGCATATCAATATTCAGTTATACAGAAAAAGAATACGTTATGTCCTTTAACTCGTCAACATACTGTTTCATT
>CAEGAF010107038.1:0-10443 GCA_903067075.1 Micropoecilia bifurca | reverse complement strand
ACAGGAAGTAGTCAGAGAGGACAGGAAGTGGAGGACAGGAAGTAGTCAGAGAGGACAGGAAGTGGAGGACAGGAAGTGGTCAGAGAGGACAGGAAGTGGAGGACAGGAAGTGGTCAGAGAGGACAGGATGTGGAGGACAGGAAGTAGTCAGAGGACAGGAAATGGGGGACAGGAAGTAGTCATAGAGGACAGGAAGTGGAGAACAGGAAGTAGTCAGAGAGGACAGGAAGTGGAGGACAGGAAGTAGTCAGAGAGGACAGGAAGTGGAGGACAGGAAGTAGTCAGAGAGGACAGGAAGTGAAGGACAGGAAGTGGTCAGAGAGGACAGGAAGTGGAGGACAGGAAGTAGTCAGAGAGGACAGGATGTAGTCAGAGAAGACAGGAAGTAGTCAGAGAGGACAGGATGTGGTCAGAGAGGACAGGAAGTAGTCAGAGAGGACAGGAAGTGGAGAACAGGAAGTAGTCAGAGAGGACAGGAAGTAGTCAGAGAGGACAGGAAGTAGTCAGAGAGGACAGGAAGTAGTCAGAGAGGACAGGAAGTGGAGGACAGGAAGTGGTCAGAGAGGACAGGAAGTGGTCAGAGAGGACAGGAAGTAGTCAGAGAGGACAGGAAGTTGAGGACAGGAAGTAGTCAGAGAGGACAGGAAGTAGTCAGAGAGGACAGGAAGTGGAGAACAGGAAGTAGTCAGAGAGGACAGGAAGTGGAGGACAGGAAGTAGTCAGAGAGGACAGGAAGTGGAGAACAGGAAGTAGTCAGAGAGGACAGGAAGTGGAGAACAGGAAGTAGTCAGAGAGGACAGGAAGTGGAGGGCAGGAAGTAGTCAGAGAGGACAGGAAGTGGTCAGAGAGGACAGGAAGTAGTCAGAGAGGACAGGAAGTGGTCAGAGAAGACAGGAAGTAGTCAGAGAGGACAGGAAGTGGTCAGAGAGGACAGGAAGTAGTCAGAGAGGACAGGAAGTGGTCAGAGAGGACAGGAAGTAGTCAGAGAGGACAGGAAGTAGTCAGAAAGGACAGGAAGTGGAGGACAAGAAGAGGGGGACAGGAAGTGGTCAGAGAAGATGCACATGGTTAACAGGGTGAAGGAGGTACAGCAGTAAACAAGAGTTAGCACAGAAATAAAGAGCTGTTAGAGAAAGATGCTAACCATGACCTCATGATGACCTCTGACCTGCTGAACCAGCAGCCCTGATCACCTGGCAGGTGTTTCTAAACTGGAACTGAATTGACAGAAGCTAATGGTGGCTAAGAACCAGTTAGCAGGTCCATAAGCTGTTGGTGATGTTAATTCATCATGTTATAATCTTATAGTTAACACCTGTAAAAACATTAAAACTATGGTCATCATAGCACAACACTAGTAATAATCCTGTAATTAACATGTTATACCGTTAACACTTTGCCAATCTGTTACCATGTTATAAACATGTAGTTAACATGTTAACTACATGTTATAAACATGTTAACGCATGTTATAGACTACATAACATGTAGTTAACACACTGTAGCCTACAGTGTGTTAACTACATGTTTATAACATGAGCACATTTAAACCCCCAAAAGCCATGCTAATGTGTGGCCACCTGTTGGCTGACCATTGTAAAACCTATAACATCTTAACTGGTAGTTAACATGTTATAAACATGTAGTTGACATGTAATAAAAATGTAGTTGACATGTTATAAACATGTAGTTGACATGTAATAAACTTGTAGTTACCATATTATAAACATGTAGTTACCATATTATAAACATGTAGTTGACATGTTATAAACATGTAGTTGACATGTTATAAACATGTAGTTGACATGTAATAAACTTGTAGTTAATGTGTTACTAGGCTGTAGATCACCAGTTCAGGTGTAGTTGACCTGCAGATTACATGCTGGACGTCTGACTCACCTTTCTTCATCTCACCCCGGGCTTCTCTTGATTTACTGACTTTAGGACCTTTGTGAACTTTGACCTCTGCAGGGTCTCATGGGACAAATGGGAAAGAGAGACAGAATGTGATGTCACCACTCTTTACTGCAATCTGATTACTGTGTCCTGATTGGTGTAACCGCTCCCACCTGGGACCACCTGACCTGAAGGCTTAGCTCCGCCCAGCTCCATTCGGCTGTGACCTTTGACCTCAACGGCTGATAAGAGACAGGAGTTAGATGTAGGAGCAACACAGCAAGAAGCAGAGAATAACTAGTTACCTGTGTCAGGTGTTGACATCACCTGGAGACACAAACAGAGACAGGAAGTTACCTCCACAATCACACATTTCAAAATAAAACAATCCCAGTGAGACTGAGTGTAGTTACTCACAGCAGAGTCTGTTATGGTTTGAGAGACGAGTCCAGTTTCCAGACCAGAAACCTCCTGTTCCAACCTGCAGACAAAAAGAAAAATAAACAGAAATAAACAAAATAAACAGAAATAAACAAAATAAACAGAAATTAACCAAAAATAAACAGAAATAAACAAAAATAAACAGAAATTAACGAAAATAAACAGAATAATCAATAAACTCACAAATTAACGGAGTACAATGAAGGACTAGTAAAGTCGCTGTGAAACCAGATCAGACCTCCTGATGGACTCTTCCAGGGTTCTGGTTCTGGCCTCGTCCTCCTCCAGCTGACTCTGGACCTGGTCCTGGTCCTGGTTCTGGTCGGGTCCAGCGGGTCCTTCCAGCAGCCAGCGTTCCCTCAGAACCTTCGACTGAAGAGAGACACAGCGACACCTTCAGGTGACAACAAGATGGCTCTGCTGCTGGTACCAATCAGTTTGGTACCGACTGCTGGTACCAATCAGTTTGGTACCGTCTGCTGGTACCGTCTGTTGATATTCTTACCCAGACTGACTTGGCAGCCATGTTGGCGGCCATGTTTGTTTGAACACCAGCCCACTCAGTCACAGCCACACTGATGTTTGAAAGGGTTAATTCTCGCACTCAAATGGACTATAAACAATTTGACCTTTGACCTTGGCCAATCAAAGCCTCTGGCGAGTTGCCATGGTTACCAGTAGGACGCACCTTCAGGTGCTGCAGAGTTCGCTGCTCATCCTCCAGCTGGCGCCGCTTGTTCTCCATCTCCGTCTGCCACTTCCTGTTCTCCTGAGGCATGATGGGAGACGGAGTCAGTTTGGCCTCAGAACCAGACCCAGAACCAGAACCAGACCCAGAACCAGACCCAGACCCAGAACCAGAACCAGAACCAGAGCCAGAACCAGACCCAGAACCAGACCCAGACCCAGAAACAGACCCAGAACCAGACCCAGAAACAGACCCAGAAACAGACCCAGAACCAGAATCAGACCCAGAACCAGAACCAGAACCAGAACCAGAACCAGAACCAGACCCAGAACCAGAACCAGACCCAGAAACAGACCCGTCAGTGTCCTGATGTCAGAGGTTCTGTATCTGAGGTCGTGTTCCTGCCAGAGCTTTTGTCTCTGAGTGGTTCTGAATAAAGTTGGCCCGGTTTCAATGCAGAATCCTCCTGGACTGGATCCATACCGGATCAATACCAGCATCAGTCGGATCCAACTGCTGGAGGCAGAGAACCAGCACATTTTTCCTGAGAACCCGGCTAAACCCGGTCCGGTTCTACAGAACGGGTCGGGTTCCGTCTCTGCAGGTATCCGACCCGTTCTGTCTGCTGGCGTCGGTTCTGATCGAGGTCTGTTTGGTTGACGGGTCCGCAGTGAGGACCGGTTCTGATTCTTTTGGGTCGGTTCTGTCCAGAACTCACTTCCAGCTGCTGCAGGTGGTTCTGATGAGCCTCCATGGCGCTGAAACAGAGAGTTGGGTCACGCTTGGTTCTGATGGGAAACCCAAAGTTCTGGGTCAGGGTCTGAGTCCTGCAGCAACCAGAACCGATCCGGTTCCACCCCACCCACCAGGAAACAGGAAGACCCTTTCAAAATAAGAGTCAGATCAGCACCAGAGGTTCTGGACTCCAGAACCTCATCTGACCCGTCTGAGGCTGCAGGTCGGATCAGAACCTCTGCTGATGTTCCTGCAGCAGACCTGACCATGAACTTTGACCTCGAGGTGAGATGACGTCACCTCGAGGTCAAAGTTCACCCCCCCCCGCTTTTGTTTTGAAAACCTCACCGGAAGTCGAGCTGCAGGTGTCGCCTTGATGCGTCACATTAACGTCAGTAAACTGATCAATAACTGATACCAGCTGCAGCTCATTGATCCCTGATCGGATCGAAAAGTAGATCCTGGTCCGGAGTGACGGTCGGTTCCGAACCGGACCGGGACCGGTTCTGCTGCAAAGTCCGGTGCCGCACAGTGACGTCACAGCGCATCACGTAGAGACGCAATTAATCAGAAATAAATAAAAACATTTAAAAGCAGAAGCAGAAGAAAAAGAAGCAGAAGAAGAAAAAGAAGCAGAAGAAGAAAAAGAAGCAGAAGAAGAAAAAGAAGCAGAAGAAGAGATGAATGTTGACTCACCAGAACCAGCCGACAAACAGGCCCCGCCCACCGAAAGAGGGCGGGGCTTCAGGCGTGACGGGGCGGTTCCGACTGGACCCAGAACCTCCACCAGGTTCTGTTCATCCTCCTGAAGGAGCAGCTCTTACTGGGGTCAAAGTTTAGAGGAGCAGAACCGGGA
This sequence comes from Micropoecilia bifurca, assembly GCA_903067075.1. Classification (NCBI taxonomy): domain Eukaryota; kingdom Metazoa; phylum Chordata; class Actinopteri; order Cyprinodontiformes; family Poeciliidae; genus Micropoecilia; species Micropoecilia bifurca. The sequence continues at coordinate 5,827 of CAEGAF010107038.1, read as the reverse complement.
GGTCAAAGGTTACCGGCGGTTCCGCTGGGAGCCTCAGAACTAATGAAGCCAATAATAAACATAAAATGCTGTTTGTTCCGATTGGCTGCCTGTTCAACTGGGTTCGGACCAGAACCGAGCAGCAGCTGAAGAACCCAAACCACTGAGGAACGTTCTGAGCGGATCGGAACCGGTTCTTCCCTTCTGAGACCCAGAACCCATCAGACCAGAACCAGAACCAGAACCGGTCTGGACCCGAGCAGACGAAGCTTCTGGCTCTCCTCACCTGGTCCGGTACCGGCGCTCCGTCTGGTTCTGCTGGGCTGCAGACGATCCGACGGAAATCAAACCTTCTGAAAATCACTCTTTCAAAATAAAAGTCCACACAGATTCTGTTCAACAGCTACTTTTATTCTGAAAGGTCATCCTTCGTGTTCCAGGAAGCAGACAGGTGAGGAGGCGGGGTTACAGGATCCAAGGCACAACAGAACCTGAGCAGAACCAGATGAGCAGGTTCTGGTTCTGGTTCCATCAGGAGAACCGTCTGCAGCGGCCGGACGGACAGCGCCGCCCTAAGGACACTTTGTGACATTACAGTTAAATTAAATAAATAGGCGACTTCAGTCAGGAGAAACACTGACTACATCTCCCAGGATGCACCGCTGCTGCAGCCGGACGCAGCAGAACCGACCAGGAAACGGTTCAACCGCCTACCGGGTCAGAACCGCCAACAGAACCTGAGACTTTCAGAACCGCAACACAACCATGATTACTGGGTTCTGTTCAGAACCTGGCGAGTCAGAAGCAGATGAAGAGCCAGGAATCGACTGGGTCGGCCGGAACCAGAACCATAGCAGAACCAGCGTGGCTGTGGCATTGGAGCGTGTAGAGCTAACAGAGCTAGCAGAGCTATCAGAACTAGCAGAGCTATCAGCGCTAGCAGAGCTAACAGAGTTAACAGAGCTATCGGCTAGCAGCGCTAACAGAACTAGCAGAGCTATCAGCGCTAGCAGAGCTAACAGAACTAGCAGAGCTATCAGCGCTAGCAGAGCTAACAGAACTAGCAGAGCTAACAGAGTTAACAGAGCTATCGGCTAGCAGCGCTATCAGAGCTATCAGTGCTAACAGAGCTAGCAGAGCTATCAGGGCTAGCAGAACTGGCTCTTATTGGCTAACTGTAAAACGTTCTGCTCTTCACGATGCCGAATGGTCGCTAGCTTAGCATTAGCATTAGCATGGCCAACCAGTTATGATTTCTTACCGTCTACATTTTCCTGTTTCCTTCCTACACTTCTTTTTACAGTGTTTAATTTTAAAGTGAGTTTTTTATGTTTCTTTACGATGTTTTTGTAATGATTCTTTATGATTTTTGTTTTTTATGATTCATGTTTCACCTCTGCTCCTGTGGTCACAATGTAAATGTAGCGTTTGGTAGCTTAGTGGCGTTGCCGTGGAAACGAGGCGGGAACAAGATTTTAACATGATGCTAACACTGAGCGACGGGCTAATCGTAGCTTTAATGCTAATCCAAACGGCTCAGCCATCCATGTTCTGGTCCACAGGACGGGTTCTAGCTGCCGGTTCTGATCCGGCCGGCCGGTGTGAGGGGACGATGATGTCACACAGGTGAAGGAAGCCGAGGTTTCTGAGCACGCTCAGTACAGCCGGAGGCGGGCGGCTCAGAACTCCACCTTGCAGGCGGGGAAGGTCTGGTCCTGCATGGCGACGGTGCTGCTGCTGCCCAGCACCGTCACCCGCAGCTGCTGCTGCTGCTCATGGGTCTCCTGGTACCAGTCATGCATGGCCAGCGAGTCGAAGGTGGGGATGAGGGTCACCTGAGGTCAGGGGGACAGAGGTCAGACGGTCCGACCCGCAGGGCGGGCGTCCGGGCGGCGCCACCCACCGGGTCGTCGGGCCAGCAGCTCTTCCCCGCCAGCAGCCCGTCCAGGATCCGCCTCAGCGCCGCCGCCTTGGTCGGGTCGTCGCCGCTGACGACGTAATACGAGGCGCGCAGGCGGCGGAACAGGCGCTGGTCGATGGTGGAGGAGGCGGAGCCAGAGGGCAGGTAAGCCAGGTCCAGGTAAACCACAGGCCCGGCAGAACCAGCAGAGCCTGGAGGACCAGAACCAGCAGAACCAGCAGAACCTGGAGGACCAGAACCAGCAGAACCTGGAGGACCAGAACGCAGAGGGTCAGCAGAACCAGCAGAGGAACCAAAGGGATTTTCTAGACCATCAGATTCTACATTATTGATCCCAGAGCAGAAATTTGCTGACATCCAGATGGTTCAATATTAGTAAATCCCAACATTCATCATGTGTGATTTCTGACAACATGGAAGCTGAGGATAAGTTCCTGTTTCCTGCAGGAACTTAACCGAAAGAAGAAACGGACGTTCTGATTGGAGGCTAAAGGCTCCAATCAGAACGTGACTCTGTTTGGTTCTGGTTGGTCCAGAGTTCAGGCTGAACCTCTAAAGACTCAGGACTTCGTCTACCTGACGGTCTGGAGGACGTGACCTTTGACCCGCCAGGCGAACTGCGTGACGAAGGCCTGGCGTCGGGTCCGGCCCTCAGGGACCCGGCTTTGGACCGGCCGCTTCCTGACGTGGTTCTGTGCAGAGGCGTCTTCCTGGCGCCGGCCGCCGTCGGGCCGCGGTCGGCCTCCGGGTCGGCCATGCAGGCGCCGCGCTGCAGCGGCAGAGGCGGCAGGTCTTTGACCGGCGCCGGCGGCGGGTCCAGGCCGGTCCGGCCCGGGTCCAGGCTCGGGTCGCTGGCCTGGCGGGGGAAGCCGGAGTCTTCGTCGGAGTCCAGCGCGGAGGTGCTGGTCGGGCCGTCGGAGCCGCTGAGCGAGGTGGGCGGGGCCTCCGGGCTGCAGGTCGGAGGTGAGGGGTCGCTGGCCGGTGAGGCGCTGCAGGTCGGAGGTGAAGGGTCGCTGGCCGGTGAGGCGCTGCAGGTCGGGTGGTGCAGGAACTCGCAGGGCGACACCAGGCACAGGTCCACGTCGTGGGGAACCTCAGGGCCGACGCTCTCAGAACCGCGGCGTCCGTTCTGGACGGCGCCGGCGGACGGGACCAGCTGGGAACCATCCGCCCGGGTGGAGCGGGTGGAGCCGCCCTCCGCCTGCCGGGTCTGGCAGCAGGCGGGGTCCTCCGCGCCGGGCAGGGAGCCGACCCCCGAGGTTCTGCAGGACCCGTCCTGCTGGTAGGAGGCGGCGTGGCCGGCGCCGGGCGGAGCCGAGTCCGCAGGAGGAAACGGGTCCAGGGTCTTCCCTGCCTGGACTCTGGGGGAACCACCTGCCACCTGGAACGATGCTGGACTGAGGGCAAAGGTCACGACCTCTCTGGTGGCGCCGCCCGGATCGGGCCCAGCACAGCGGAGCCTCTCTGGACTCTCCTGGGCCTGGTTTCCGTTGGGATCCTCCAGGTCCTCAGACGTTAAGGTCTTCTGGGTTTCCTGGGTTTCCTGGGTTTCCTGGGATCCAGACTGGGATCCAGGCTGGGATCCAGGCTGGGATCCAGGCTGGGATCCCGGCTGGGATCCCGGCTTCCCCCTGTTCTCCTGGTTGCAGGCGTCCCTCTTTGGCATCCCGCCTTTCTTCACGCTGCCCGTTTTTCCCGCTTTCCTTTGGTCTGGAGCTCCAGGTAAGGAAGTGGCTCCACTGGTTCTCTTTGCTTCTTTAACTGGTAACTTTGCTGGTTTCTTCTCCTCGGTTCTACTGTCCTTCTTGTTGTCTTTCTTTGGTTCTGGTTTCGCTTCCTTCTTGGTCTTAGGAATCGTGGCTTCCTTCTTTGCAGCGTCCTTCTTCCCAGGAGCAGCAGAAACTTTCTCGTCCTTCTTCTTCACATCCTTCCTGTCCTCCTTTGGCCCGTCGCTCTTTGGATTTGATTTCTCAGCAGCTCTTGTGGTCTTTGGTTTCAGATCTGCATCCTTTGTCTGTGTCTTTTCTTCTGCATCGCCTCCTGCTCTGGTCTTGGTCTTCAGCTCGGGCCTCCGGACTTCCACCCGTCTCTCTTTCTGTACGGCACCGTTGGGTCTCGGCTCCTTGGACCTGAGACTTTCGCGACTCCCTTGGCGGCTCAGTGTCTTCTGGGTTCTGGACGCATCCAGCGCCTCCAGACTGACGGTCGGCTGTTTCAGGAAGTCCAGATGTGCGAGTTTGTCCAGAGCGTCCAGGATCTTGGCCTGTGGCGTGCAGCCGGGGAACAGAACCCGCACGATCCGGTCCTGGGTTCTGGACGGGTGCCAGACCAGCAGGGCGCAGATGGAAACCCGGCAGGTCAGAGGAAGTTCTGCGGACTCTGGTCCGTCGGGCCACAGCTGCATCAGGGCCTGCAGGTCCTTGGACCCGCTGACCGGGTTCAGGACGTACAGCTCCAGCCGGCCCACCCCCATCTTCTGGAACAGGACCAGCGGCTCGATGGCGGGTCCGCCGGCCCGGCTCAGCGGTTCTGGAGTCACTCCCAGCTCCTGGAGGGTCCGCAGGGCGAGAGCCGCCTGGTCGCAGCCGCGCAGCCAGCCCGGTTCCGGACGGACCGACTTCAGCCTGGCGGGGGCGTTGAGGAAAACCACGCCGAGCTCCGGCGACAGCAGGTCCCCGGCCCGGTCGGCCCGGTCCGGCCCGTCCCGCCGGTTCCGCTCGGCCGCCTTGCGCAGCAGCAGCGCGTTGAGGCCCGGCAGGTTGTCCTCGCCCAGGTGGGTCAGCAGCACCGCGTCGACCCGGTCCAGGTGCCGGACCAGCTTCCAGAACCAGGCGCGCGGCTCCGACCCGCCGTTCACCAGCAGGCTGAAGCCGCTGACGGCGAACAGGGCGGCGTCTCCGCGGCCGGCGGGGAAGACGTAGCAACATGGCCGCCGCAGCCTCAGGAAGCCGGCGGCGCCCGGCGGCTGCAGCAGGTCGAAGGGCGAGTCGGGCTCCAGCGACTCCGACAGGTACTCACAGAACTCCTGCAGGCCCTCCGTCAGCGGCAGAACCGGGCCCGGCTCGACCCGAACGCTGACCGGGCCCTGCAGCGCCGCGCCGGGCCAGAGCCCGCGCGCCGCGCAGCTCAGGGTCAGACGGGCCTCCAGAACCGGGTCAGCGGAACCCGCCACCTGCAGCACCACAGACACGTTACCAAACGGACCGGAACCAGCAGAACCAGCAGCAATTACCAGAACCGCTCACCTCGGCGGCGGCCAGGATCTGGGCCAGGTCCCGGCTGGAGAACCCGCCCTGCTGCAGAACCAACTCGCCGCTGCTCTCCACAAACTGACCCGCCAGAACCAGCAGCTTGTGGCGCGACGGGTCGCAGAGGAGCCTCTGGACCTGGACAGAACCGACGGGCCCGTTAGGGTCGGTCAGAGGAGGCGCCGACGCTACGAGAGTCTCACCTCTGAGCAGACCAAGCTCTGGGTCGGGTTCAGAACCACCTGGGTGTCCAGAACCTCTCCCCGGTGCTGCAGGGTCCGCTGACCTGCAGGACCAGCACAACATCCGTTACCAGCAGGAGGAACTGGACGGACCGGGTCAGAACCAGAACCTGGGTACAGAACGGCAGAGCCTGGTTCTGCTCAATGGTCCTGTTGTTGAGAAACTGGGTCAGAACCAGAACATTGGAGGAAACGGCCTGATGTTCCTGCAGGCGACTCAGCAGAGACTCAGCTGATCCAGTTCACACACACACACACACTGAGACACACACAGAGACACACACACACTGAGACACACACACACACACAGAGACACACACACACACACACACTGAGACACACACACACACACACACACTGAGACACACACACACACACACACACACACACACAGAGACACACACACACACACACACACACACACACACACACACACA
>CAEGAF010107034.1:0-25969 GCA_903067075.1 Micropoecilia bifurca | reverse complement strand
GCAAGCAAGATGCAGTTGACAGTAGCAGAGGTTAAAGCTGCCAACAAACCACATTCCACAGACTGATTACAGTAACTAGGGAATGACATTGAAAAACCACTGTGCTTAGCACCCACAGAGTACATGGCAGATACTGACCGACCCTGACCAGGATGTTTAGATTTGGTGAAGCTCTGTATGAGAATCACCCCGACAGCAGATGGTTTAACACTTTTTGAAATAATTCATGGGCGAGCATACAGATTGCCTCCGTTTGCTCCAGACTTACAGAAAGCTAATGAAGAACAAACATTAGCAGACTATATGATCAGAACTCTGAAACTGAAGGAAATGTCCAGTACAATTTTACTGCCTTCTGGTTCTCTTCCTTTGCAGGAGGCCACTCCTGCCGAGCCTGGTGACTGGGTTTACATAAAGGTCAAACAACGAAAGAACTGGGAGAGTCCACAGTGGGAAGGACCGGTCCAAGTGCTGATGACCACAACAACAGCTGTTTGCTGAAAGACCCAGCTGGATACATCTCAGTCACAAGAAGCAGCTGAGAGTGTTGAACCCCTAATTCATCATCCAGTCAGGGCTACAAAGGGGTCCTACTACTAGTGTAGTTCGTCTCAAACCTTGTGAAGAAATGCCTACGAGTCTCATTTCCTTAGTTTGGGGGTTTTGACATCTCTGCGCGCTGAGCAACAATGGAGACTCCATATGGCAGGTGGATCTTCTACTGCGCTGTGACTGCAGCATGTGTGATTTTTGGAGGAGGAAGTGACCTCACTTTCCACCCACATGACTACGGTACCAACCTCTGATGGCAACTGATGAACAGAACTGCACACGAAAAGAAAGAGGTCAATTGTTATGTGTGTGTGCACAACTACCACTCGCCACACACAACTCAGGTCTGCGTGCAGGACCCATCACTGATGACAAACAGATGAGTCTATGGCCTGAGCACACAACCACGACGCAGCGTGCCACCACCGAAAGGATGCAAATGGTGCAAGAAGGACTATTCTGTTCTACTGAGGAGAGGAGATGCTGCGAAAGGACTTTTTGGAGCTATGAACTGTTCCTTTGATGCTGACGTACTTCCGTTTACACCGTTACCACAAGCTGCATGGAAAATACCAGAGACCATTTCTTTAGCAGGAGCTAAACCCGGGTCTCTGAGGAGCTGCATTTTCAACGATGGACACATTTCACTTGGGATGTTACCTTGGTGTAACCAAGTTTACACCTACTGCGAAACGACACCGGATTACATCAACTACTTTGCCTGCAGGGGTCAAAGGGCGACCCCCGACTGCAAAGTCTGGAAAGACAACCCAGACTGCGACAACCTGCTTCAGAAGAGGAGCTTCAACATCAAGCATCGGACAAGAGGACGACAGGAAATGACACTGTCCACTGCCATAGTGCCTGGAAGCCATGATTCCAGGCTGATGGCAGACTGGTACTTCCTGTGTGGAACAGCGGAGAAATGTTCATGGACTATTTCTGACGCCCTACATGAGTTGGAGGAGCTCAAACGCTACGCAGAAGGAGCAATACAAAGATCAACCTCTTTATTTGCTTTCTTGGCTCACTTCCGGGGCATGATGGAACTTATAGATGAAGATTGTCACACCAATTCTGACTGTCGATTCTTTTCTGCCTGTTCACAGGCTGCATCATTCCATGCCTTCGACGTTTGGTTCTTAAGACATTTCACGCTGCTTTTGTCAGCTATGAGCTGGTGAAAATAACCTATGACAAACATAAAAACGACTTGTTCCTTGATGATGACGTTCTGTAACCAATAAACGATTAATTCATTTGCTGAATGATTCCCACACTGACAATGAGAAAACAAATGGTGTTCATAATGAGAAGACTCTATTTCATCTTGTATTTTTCTTTTAGTTCATTAAATTCTTTTCATTTCTTTTTATGCATGGCCTTTAAATAAAGATTACACACATGGTAAAATGATAAAAAGGGGGGAATGTTAGAGATTTTTTGGCATTATCATTTTTGTCATTACTTTAGTTCATATTCAGTCTAATAATAATTGATAGTTAATCAACATTCAGTCTATTAATCAGTAAATGACCTGCTGTGCGAATACTTTTGATTGCTGTGTAGAATATCTGTTCTTGAAAACTGATTGTTCCCTTCAGAGTTTGGAAGAACTAGATGACCTGTGTGTTAGAGCCAGCCAGATAACACAGGAATATTTGCGTTCTTAAAAATTAATTCCCAGCTGAAAATTGTTTAGGAGGGATGTGAGACTTAGAACAAATATTTGATAAACAGGGAGGAATGTTGGGTAAATTGTATTATTATCAACTATTTGTTATGCCTTTATTTTCTTAGTTTAGGTACTCTTATTAGTTTAGTCATATTTTAAGAACATGTTTCTGTATTGTTAATCTTTCTGATTTCCTTTCTCAGAGGGCCTCTTTGAAGAAGAGTAGTGCCAGCAGCTCTTCACAGAACGCCCTGTTTTGACCTCTTAGATTGTGATCGTTAGTGATAATCTTGGCGCTGTAACTGTGTGAAAGTGTTCTTTCTCCCTCGATTTAGAGTTACAGTGCTCTGTGATTAGGGATACTAAACACAATAAAAAGAGGGGCAGGCAAATGTGCTTTCAGAACAGTAGGAGATTTGTAACTGAAAGCACATCTGTTCTCGCGAGTATTCAGAATCTAACTCTCTTGTCTTTCCTGTGTTAAATAGGTATCAACTCTGACATATAGATTTGTCTATTAATTTATAGATTAATAGTTTAACTGGACAGAAATTACAAAGAACAAATCTGGTTCTTAATCAAATCCTAATGAGTCAAATTGAAAGTGTCATGGAGTCGTCAGCCTCAAGACATTAATACTGACATGAAAAAATATTGAATAAATATATCAAATTTAATTAAAAACATAAGTGATCAGTTTACTGTTATGGTCTGTAAGATGTATTTATTCTCAGAACAAAATGTGGTTTCAACAAACCCATGGCATTTCAACAATATTTTACCTTTTATCTGGAAATGGTCTCTTTATTCTCGCCATACAGTCCTCCATTAATCAAAAGGTTTTGCAATAATAGTTTATTCTCTGTATTTACTTTAGTCTTAGTTTATTCTTGCATTTTGTTCTTCGCTCATTTCTATTTAGTTTCCTTTTATTAATATTATCCTCTTGATTTATTGCTATGTCCACTCTAGTTTCTTTCCTGTTGCTAGATTTATTTGATCATTTATTGACGCTATTCACTCAGTCTGCTGCCCCGCCTAATCATCATGTTTTTCACATCATGTGATCATGTGTTGATTTTTCACTGTTCAGCGTCAGATTCTGTTTTTCTGCCATAATTCGCATCTAGTTCATCGCTCCATTTTATGTCCCGCTTCTCCTGTTTCAGAGTTTTGCACAATGTGCCTCGTTTTTTTTACCCCTTATGGTGCGCAGCGGTCGGGAAGCGTATCGACGGGGAAAAGACAGTCTGACGTCAACATTTTAAAACGAAAACAATTTCTCCATTCTGATTATTGAAATTTAAAAGTGCTGTGTTATTCCATCACCCCCGTTTCATACTGGACCACTTACAGCTCCGGTGTTAACGCTATAAAATGAACGCTCTCCATCTGGTATCACTCCTAATTGCACAGAACAAATTAAAGTTGTCAGTTTTTTTACATGTACTTCTTGTGAAGCTATCGGTGTATTTAATAGTGCTGTATTGGAGCATGTATGTGTGTTTAAAAAAAAAAAGAAAGAAATGTTCTAAGTCAATTTAGCGCTGTTTTTCTGTATCCGATTAGTGTTGACCGATACTTAACCTCGGGTAACCGTGTCACTGCTGGTAATGTCATCATCAAACTCCTTATTGGACATTAACCTTACCTGTGCCCTGTAATCTCCGTGCCAGCTCATTGGTGCAGATGATGTTATGCAGCTTGGTGTGATTGTAGATTTCATCCATGTTGTACACAAGGTTCTCGCCACGAAAGTGAGAGAAGTCAACTTTACCCCTCTTGTGGTTCAGCGAACTAACGGTGACGATACGTGCTGGAGCGGAGCGCTTTATGAGGTCTGGAGAGAGAAGACGCAGAGGTTTCGAATGATGCGAGAGAGATTAAATCACTGGATTTTATACCGTTACAGAGAAAACATGCAGGCCTTACCCAGCAGCAGATTCGTGAGCAGAAATGGTCCTAAATGGTTGGTGGCAAAAGAAAACTCAAACCCGTCTTCGGTCATCTGTTTGGGGAAACCTGCCATCAACAGATGTAAAGATAAATTTACTCATACATTATTTTAGACCATTTTAAGAAATAGCCATCATATTCATCATCCCTGCATAAATGGCTTTTTTTAGTTCAGTTTTAGCAAATTTTGCTTAAGTTTTATATATTTGTTATTATGAAAAGTACTGCCACCAATTTTAGAAATACTGCTTTTTACAACTTAATATTTTATCTCGTCGTTTATGTGTCATGCTTGCGATTTAGGACCCAAATGCAGAAAGACAAACGAGTCAAGTAAATGAAGAATGTTTACTGAAGAAAAAAGACAGACAAACTTTCAAAGATCCCAGGGAGTCAGAGCACAACAAAACACAAAAGCCAGGAACCAGTAGAGAGAACAGAGAAGTTACAGGAAATACTTCAGATCCTGTTAATGAGATTTAACAGGCTCTGATGGGACGAACCAGCAAGAAGGAATTAAGAGAGAGAGGTGAATAAATATTAGTGAACCTTTAAAAAACAGACCAGGCTGATTGGCTAACAGGCTGCAGGCCGAGGAGACCGAGAGAGAAAAATGGCACAAGGGTAATGGAGAGGACACAACAGGAGAAATAGGAAAATTTCCCCTTAAGATAAGTAACATAAATAGACATAAGGAATAAACAAACAATGAACCAAAACCGCAAGAGTAGAAACATGACTGATGTACTCAAAATGAAAAACTAAGGAACACAATGACAATCCAAACACCAAAACAAGCCAAGACACCAACATTATGTTTATGCATGACCCTAACCTCAGAATAATTCAGCCCTTCTCATTACAACATATACATGCAGTCAGCGTTCCCATGATAATCTATTCATGGCTGCATCAAAATCCTGTCTGATGGATTTCTTTTAACTCAATGTTGTTTTGCCAATAATTACTCGCCCTATCCGTCCTTTTGCTTGATTTAATAATTTCGTCGTGTGTGTGCGCGTCTCTGTGGTGGTCTGTTTTAACCTCTATAAACACTGAATATAAGTTTCAATGGAATTTCCTGCAGCTGCCAATAAACATTTCCAAACTCGGGCCTCACTCACAGCTCGTCATTCAGTGAGAACAAAAAGAGAAAAACATTAAACTCTACCGCTCATCACAAGGTTGCGACACAGAGAGCTACCTTAGTCACTCTCATCACTTGTTAACCAGAAAAAAAATTTATCTGTTACTCTGTGGTGCAAAGTTTAAGCAAAAAATAACTGACAGAGTGGATTTCGATTTAATCCCAAAAAGCGCGAGTCAGGCTTTCTCTTTTTTTGGCATGCCTTTGGAATGGCATATTTTTTGCTTTCATATGCCTAACAGATGGTATTTAACAAGCAGGAGGCTCTTTGGGGGGTTGGTGGGAGTTCATATTCCAGTTAGTCCTCAACTCTTTGCTTTACAGACAACCCTAACTCAAGTGAAGCAGAGTCTGGCTTGTTTTAGCCAAGGCTCCACATTTACAAATTTTACAAAGTCCACTGCTGCCGGACTGGAATTGCAGAATCCTGTCAGGAGTAAACACAAGGTTTGCTTGTGCAGTGGCAAGCATTTTCATTTCTACGTTTGTGTCACCTGATACGCCCGCATTGTTCACAAGTATGTGCAGTGCTTTCTCCTCCTTGAGAATCCTCTTCGCAAACTCTCTGACCGACTCCATGGAGGAGAGATCCACAATGCGCAGGTGGACGTCTGAGTTTCCTGTAATCTGCTTAATTTCATTAAGGGCGGCTGTGCCACGGGACTCGCTTCGGCAGGCCAGGATGACCCGCGCCCCACGCCGTGCAAAGTCCAAGGCGATGAACTTCCCAATGCCTGTCAGAGTAAAGAAAAGAAGAACACAGACATGTTTAGCCTGTCATGGTCACATAAATGTCAGATGATGGAAAAAACAACAAATAAGCCGCTTTCTAAAAACATATTTCAGTTTGTTGTAGGTAGAAAAACCTCAATACTATAAAGGAAATAACTTTCAAGCAAAGAAATCTACAGTGAAGCAAAAGGAAAACACACCGTTTGTAGATTTGTCTTCACTTTCTTACTGTAGTCCCATTGTTAGAGCAGAAAATAGTCCTTTTGTGTACCTATAATTTAATTATGGTGTATTTTTAACCTTCTGCAAAGGGCTTTCAAATTGGAGAACAATAGTGAGCAAACAGCAACATGAAGACAGAGGAACACAATGAGATGGGAGAAAGTTGTGGTAGAGTCGAAAGCAGTGTTGGGTTAAATCAGTATCCCAAGCTCTGAACATCTCGACCCCTCCGCCCCCCATCATTGTAAAGTGAAAAAATACAAAGACATGACCATACATTGTTGAGGAATATAATGATTATGGTTAAAAGTTATGTTGATTCACATCAAGATGTGTTTTGCTGAAAAGGAATGAGTTATGTCGAATGTGCTGGGTCACTCTGACCCAGTAAGTTTAAGTTGTTCCAGAACCTCTGGAAAATGTCCCAGACGTGAAAGACTGCTTGCGTAAAGAAACTTGGCCAGAGTCTGAACAAAAAAAAAATTGACTAATGGTCCTCTGAGGAGCAGATTTAACTTCCACGTCAGTACAGAATTCTCAGAACTTGCAACACACACTCATGAGTGTGTAACACCATTGATCAGACTGTTTCCAATACACAATAGCGGACTGAAACGGTATAAGTATTTGAAGCCAGAAGCAGAAGAAAGACATTTTGGATGCTTAGATGAAGAAAAATGAGATGATCAAATTGTAATGTGAAGATGCCGCAGCAAACTCGTGTGCTTTCCGAGTCTGAAAACAGCAGGATTTGCATTTGTAGCAACACAAACTAATAATCACATTTCTTGGCATTTTAAGTATTCAAACTGAAAATTCCTAAATAAATATTTCACAGTGTAATGTATGCCACTGGCTTAAAGGCAATACGAGTGGTTGCACTTGGGAAGGGACCAGAGGTTCACCTTTCATCAGAACAATGAACCTCAACATACATCCATGCCTGTCATGAAACAATGTGGAACAAAGCATAATCATGTGTTTAAACAGCCCGACTTAAATCCAGTTGAGTACCGGAGGCAACAATTGGAAACTGATATTTACAGACACTCCTCTATACAGTCTCAAAAAGATTGGGCTAATTTGCAGAGTGTTAGCAAAAATATTCAACTTCGGTGGTAAAGTCATACTCCAAAAGACCTGCAGCAGAAAAAAAGTTTTTTTTTTTGTTTTTTTTTTTAAACAGTGTCGTCTGCAGGGCTGAAGAGGAATGCTTGGCCCAATTTTGATATTTAAATAATCCGAAACCCTGTTTCTGGTTGTTTCCACTTCACAGTTTTGCACCATTTTGTGTTGGTCTATCTCATAACATCTTCTAAAATACAATTGAAATTTGAGGTATCTGGACAAAATGTTGCGAAGTTATACATTTGCGAGGCACTGTACTGGCATGTATGCCGGCCTGTTCATTTCCCCCCCAAATCTTAAATGCAATCTGCGCAAACACAGTGAGGCTGGCCTTTAAAACCCAAACACATTTTTCTCTTTTAATCTTCCTGTGGTAATGGCCTCTTTGATTATAGGACTTTACCCAAGAGGCAAACAGCCCAGTGTTTATCGAGATCAATGACTGGATAAGATTCCTGTGCCAGCTATGTGAAGTGTGTAATTGTTGGAAAATGTACATACATGTTATTTCATTTTATTAGATAGATGTTCGAGTAACTAGAAGGCCACGTAAGTAGTTATGAAACTGCTGATAACCATTCTCAACATAGCAGAATTGCTGATAACCATTCTCAACATACCAGAATTGCTGATAACCATTCTCAACATACCAAAACTGCTGAAAACCAGTCTCAATTGGTTTTTCCCTACCCCTTAGTAGGGCATGGAACCTGACAAATTAACTAGTTAGCTATAAGATAAAAATCTGGTTTAGCCATCCAGACAGAGGGCAGCTTCCAAAAATACTTTGCTTGAACCATGACACCCTAATCTAGCCTCTGATTGAAATGCCCTTCAAATAAAGAACTTTAAAATTGTGCAATGCATTTGTCAATACTGCCATGTTGATTCAGTCTTCCATCCATTCATCAATTTTTCTTACACCCTTGTCCCTTATGGGGTCAGGAGGGTTGCTGATGCCTCTCCAGCCAACGTTCCAGTCTGTCGCAATGATTCAGCCTTGTACAGGCTAAAATATATCAGCACATGCTTGGCTATACTAAACACAAAAAAATTATTGTAAGGTCAGAATGTTAGATTTTACCAAGAATAGAAAAGTTTACCTCATCTTTTCATTTGTCTTCAATTACTCATAAAACATCTCCGTTTGACAGATTATGATGGGGAAATCATCTGTAATGGCTTGAATGAATACCAGTTTGATAAATGAACATAAATCATGTTTATTTTGTTAAGTTGAAACAGAACCAGCTAAAGGTCTTCCTGTCAGCCAAAGTTTTCCTTGTTATTCCCCACAGCAGTTTAGTGATGACAAACCATCTTAATCGCATCCAAGCACGTAATTTCCGTGTCAGATCAGGGTTTTCCCATAGTTAGAACTTTTTGAAACAACTTTTAACAAATGAGTGTGAATCCTAAGTGTGCTCCATGACCTAAATGCCCCTGTAAACATTTCCGTTTCAAAACAAAAAATACCCAAACAGAAATTCGTCTTTCAACACAGGACGTTTCTCAAGCACAAATCTATTTGGAAGTTATTCACCCCTTAAAAATCATATTCAAAAGAGCCTAAACTAGTCTGGCTCCTTTCTACTATGTTTATTTTTAAATACAACTTGTTCTGGGGGAACCGCAGGAAGCTTTCTTTCACAGTGATTTCAAATTAAAAGTCTATTTTCCAAGATAGAATGTGGTTCTAATGAACAAATTAAAAAACAAAACAAAACAAAAAAAAAAAAAACCTTGATGACCAACAACACTAAATCCCTCTTTGGCATCATGGGTCTCTGTGGATCGACACTTTATGAACTAGAAATATGATGATTTACTAATTTAAAAGTGAAAATAAGTTAGAGTACAACCAAGAAACAATGTAAACTAAATTGACACTACTGCCATCTATTTTCCATCTTGTACAAAAGCTTAAATAATGATGTCCCTGCATATTGAATGTTTGGTTACATCTTCTGTCTTGAATTTTAAATTTAGAAGCCTGACTTTATCGTTGTCTGTTTCTCAGTAAACATCTGCCAATGATCAAGTTCTGATTAGGTCACAGGTGTCAAACTCCAGTCCTGGAATGTGCCTATTCTACGCATTCATGACTGGCTGAACTCCTACAGGCCAGGCTTCAGCGGCAGGCTGGACAGCAGCATGTGGTGCTGCAACCTCCTTCAAGGAACTTAAAAATAAAGTGGCAATGATGCGCTTACGAAGTGAGGAATAAACTCAAAACTAGAAAATTCTTGAAGAAATTTAACTGGAGCATTGCCAAAGTGTGCCCATCTGCTTGGACCAAGTCTTCTGATGCTAAAAATAATCAACAATGCTAAGTTTAGTTAAATCATAGTCAATAACCTGTGGAGAGGCAGATGTATATGGACTAAGCTGTACCTGTACCATTCAGTATGTTAAAATTAACGCATGAGCTCAGAACATTTTCAGAAAAGTATGAAAATGAATGATGGAGTGCCTGAAGTTACCCTGCCACTTGATTTCACTCTGAAGTGACACTGACATGACAGAGCAATTTTTGCAGCCATGAGAGCGATTTCAAAATTAATTTGGGGTCAAAAATGCCATCATTTTCTCACTCTAAAAAAGCGGCAGTTGGTCTCAGTTACACTCTACGTTTCAGCAGTTGGAAATTTTGCTCGTTTTTTTTTTTTTGCCTTTTACGTCGCCGTCGCAACTCCGATCCCCAATAAAAACAATAGCTCCCTTCTCGGCATCGAGCCGCACGTTTTGATACCACTTTTGTGGATGTGCACGCAGCGGTACGAGCCGCATCAACGGCGATGGAAGAAAAATAAATAAAGATACATTTGATTGGGTGTAGAATAGGTGCCTGCCATGCTAATGGCATGCCCCAATTCACCGTGAGCACTTGTTGAATGTCTGATGACTCAAGACATTAAAAATCGCCTCCACACTATAAACAGAACAAATCAAAGCACGCGCTGCACATTATTACCAGATTCACAGAGATAATATAGCCAGAAAGTCATTGCAAGAAGTTAGGAGTCATTGCAAGAAGTGAACCAACCTGTATTGGCCCCTGTTACTATGGCAGTCTTCCCTCTGAGCCGCACCGAGCAGGTTTGCGGGTCCCAGATGGTTCTGCGCTGCAAGCGCACAACGAGAGCCAGCAGAGCGGACAGGACAGCCCAGAGAGGATGGCAGAATATGTCCATGAAAAACATATTTCCTGTCAGAGGAGACGTTGTTGTCAGAAAGTGAGAGGAGGAACGCTGCAGCGGCTTTTATGTTCAGCGGCGTGTGCGCTCTGCGTTCTTGACCAAATGAGGAGGAGGAGGAGGAGGAGTGGTGCCCAAATTAGTAGACAGCGGCGTGACATATGCTGATTGGACATTTAATGAGGCAGTGACTTATTGTAAGGGACTAATACTTTTTAATATTTTTTTTAATGACTTCACTTTATACTCTACGGAAGTTACTAATAGTGCAGTTCTGTCTTAGGGAGACGGGATAACATCAAACTAATCAGCTGTGAGAACAAAGCCACACTTCCTGGCATTGAAGCGTAGTGGGAAAAACATGTAGCCCGACTCTGGCAAACATTTACGGTAACATAAACGAAAATAAAGGATGACCTTGTAGACCTTGTAATATCTGTTTTTGATTTAGCGCCACATGCAAGATTTCAAACACATGTTGAGGGTAAACTAATGAGTTCCTTCGGTGTGGAGGAGTAGCAGCTTGGATGTTTGGCAAACAGCATTGACACAGAAACAAATGGTTTATATAGGGAGCAACTGCAGATGACCTTGACCTACTGAGTGACAGATTATGACTTTATGGCAGGGCACAGAGCAAAGCCCTGCATGACTGGTTATAGTAACACCAAACCACATATATAGTTCAGCTCACACTAAATATAATCAAATTTAACTGAATCAGATTAATTGCATTTTGTATAAAGTGTGTGTACTGCCTCTCCACCGTCACTTTGACAGGATGGGTGAAACATTCTCCAAATCAAACTGTGAGGCGATGTTTTCCACAGATGTTCTGGCAGATTTAGACTCAGGTCATTGGCTACACTTTTCCAGAACTTTAGTTTTCTTCTAAGCCACAGGTGTCAAACTCCAGTTCTGGAGGGCCACTAGCCCTGCAACTCTTTTAGATGTGCCTCTGCTGCACCACATAGAGTAATTAGGTAATTAGCAAGGCTCTGGAGAACTGATCTACACAAGGAGGAGGTAATTAAGCTATTTCATTCCAGTGTTTTGTACCTGTGGCACATCTAAAGACAGCAGGACAGCTGCCCCTTGAGGACTGGAGTTTGACACCCCCATGGGTATATGCTTAAAGTCAGTGTGATGCTGAATCTTAAAATCCCCACTCCTGGTCTGCATCTTTCTACTAGTGGGAGTGACCCAGCAGGTTGCAGTGTTCACACCTGACTCATCAGGTTTAAATAAGATGATGATTCTCTGCCTGGCGATTGACCGCTGTGGTACTTTGAAGCTGTTTATTTTTTGTGGAAACAGAAAACTTTACTGTTGCAAAGTTACTGTTAAAATGCAACAGATTTTACTAGACAAAAAAAATAATTTACAAAATGTGCAAAGTCTTTGCACATTTTGTGCAAAGACTTTGCAAAGACTGAATAATTGAAATTCAGATTACTGAATTTCAAATGTGAACATTTGTTTTTTAAAGGATCTACAATGGTTGATTCTGTATCAGAAAGTTTAAATTTTATATTTAATTCCACTGTCAGAAATTCAAACTATAACCATAACATCTTCTGTTGGTTTGAGAATTACTATTTTGTATAGTCAAGTTTAGCGTTTGAGTGTCTCCATGTTTTCTTCATAGCCAGCAACCTTATTTGGACTGGTGAGACTGAACAAACAAGTCCCTACAGTACCTTGCAAAGAAGTATTCAAATTCTTTAAATACATGTAAAGCACTTTGAATTGCCGTATTGCTGAAAATGTGCTGTATAAATAAAATAATCTCACCTTACCTCACCTTACCTCACCTAAATGTTGCCACATTACTACCACAAATTACCACAAATCAGTGCTATGCGACAGACCAACTCAAAGCAGTGAAAACTTTTAAAAAACCTTCTCATAGTTATCATTTCTACAGATTTTCCTCTGAGAAATTTCAACAGGGTGAAAAAGATCTGAGAAATGTAAATATTTGATTCAGGTATGTTGGACACAGTACACGTGTAAAGGTTGCAGGACACTGGTCATCAAGGACTGGATGTGAAGACCCCTGATCTAGACCCTCTCCCTGTTCAGAGAAGCATCGGACTGTATAGGAATCTACAATCTGATTCATTTGCCATGTATCAAGTGAGACCAAACCATTCACATGCAGGGGAGCCTTGTTTTTTTAAAGATTTTTTTTGCTCTAGTGGCCTTTATTTGATAGTTAATTGACAGGAAAGTGGGTAATGGGAGAAGGGGGAGGACATGCAGCAAAGGTTGCCAAGGCTGGGAATCGAACCTGCCAGTGAATAAGCCCTCCATATGTGGGTTGTGCTTAAACCCCTGTGCTACCAACAGGGGATATTTAAACAGGGAGCATTGTTAATAGTCCAAATGACTCTTTAGGGTTTGTTGCTCCCATAATAAATTAGGGCAAAGCATTCCTAAGACAACTGTAAGATAAGATAAGATAAGATAAGATAAGATAAGATAAGATAAGAAAGACTAGAACACACCTAGCCCCTGATAAACATGACATGTGGAAAGGCTTTTTGCAAGCTCTTGAAAATACCATCAAATACCAAGATACTGCAAAAGATGAGTGGATAAATGGGATGTGAAAGTTTCAGAGACATGAGCACCCAAGAACCTACACAATCCAAAGAAGTCATCATTCAAGCCGTCAAACAAGACGCCTACAAAGAGACACTGAAAAATCTTTAGATAGGAAAACAGATGTACCAAAACTTGACACACGCAAACAGCTCAATCCTGCAGTAGACAACAAACTCATATTAGTCGGTGGTTGTCTCTCCTCAGCCAACTTCACAGACACTGAGAAACATCCTCTGAATCTCCCAACTACCAGCCACATCGCCACAGTGGCTCATCCAGGGAGACACATAAGTTAAGGAGCTGTCTGTGGTGCTGGTTATTGGATAGTTGGAAACCCTGACAATCCTGCACTGTGTTAGTTGTTCACCTAAGGAACTAACACAGAACATGAATGCTATTTCTGCTCCATTTTGGGAACTTTTCATCAGAGCAGTTGTTTAGAAAACAATAGAACCATATTCAGCATCTTGCTGAAACATTTTAGAATATGTGGAAGGGAGAATATTAATCCACCTTACAAAGTTGTGCAAAGTGGACTGAAACCAGACCCAACATCAAGGAAAGACTATGTAGTTCTGTTGAAGAACATGCAAGTCATCTTGGAAGAAAAGGCCCAGGGGACCATTAGTGAAAACGTTTCCCAGCAGCAATAAGGTCTGCAAACTGGAAGTACGGATTGTACAAGACGAGTTGAAAATTCTTTCATGCTAAATGACCTAACGTGTTTAAAGATGTTGTGTAGATGTTTGTAGTGATAGTGATTATATGAAGTATGATGCCATTCGGTCAAATACTGTAAATTAGTCTGTAGTAGAAATACGCTGCATTAATAAGTTGTTAAATAAGTTCATAGTTAGAAAAGTGTATGAGTAAATGTATGCCAAAAATGGCCATTTTTAAAAATTTTGTCAGAGTATGATATCTATATTACAAGCGATCTTTGTCATATTGTATTTGCAGAAACTTGACCGAGTGAGCGCTCTTAGCAGCAAGCTACACCTGTTACCTTGTCAACATAAATTTAGGCAGGAGAATGTAAACGTCCCCTGAACATTCTGAATGTACTTTATATACTTTGTTTTTTGAAAAACCCTCGTCTTTGTAAGTATTTATGTATTCGTAGGCACGTGTTGTTGTTTTTCTTCTGTTGATAAAACGCACAGCAGTGTACTTTTTTTAATCTAGTAATGTATTTTGCCTTCAGTTGTGTTTCAGTTACAAAACCCATAGATCTTAAGTTAAGAAAATCCAGCCTTGCCTAGGAACCTTTCATCAAATGTTCTTGTCACGTACACAAGTATTGTGAGGACCATAGTCACTGTGGTAGCCTAGTAGGCTAAGGGGCGGCAGCGAAGGTTTTATCATGATATGTTGCGATACTATTTCGAAAACGGTAAGTGAGGATAAGAATTACTCCTTATATCTTTTAGCTGTTTGACTGAGTTTCGCTAATTTACACATCAGTGACCGGAGTCTCATTCCATCACTATTGAAACCTGGTCTCAGGGAGAAACTTGTCTGTAACACCTCGCCCGGGCGTGTTAAATACTCCGCCAGTGTGAAAGCGCACATGCGCAGAACAGATGGCTGCACGGGCAGGGGGCGGGTCCAGAGAGGAGACTTCTAGATCTGAGACAGAGTTGTTGCTTGACGTCAAAAACTTATGGGCCCCATAAATTTTAAAATATCAATGACATTTTCAATAGCGTGTTTTTTTTTCATTCGGTTTAAATAATATTCAGCAATCTGAATGGAGAATCCACATTGCACCATCACAACTCAAGCAGTACTTCCCTCCCCATAACTCCATAAGAACAATGAAATAAACGAAAGAACTAAAAACCAAAGTGGCCTCTGGAGACATGCATTTGATCTATGATGCACTTTCGAGGCAGCGCTCTCAATGCAAACACAACTGGGGCCGTCTGAAAGGGGGTCGGTCCAGCCAGCCCCTGCAGTGCAAAAAAGGTTTTAAGTGTCACATGAACATTGTGTTCACTGGAGAGAGAAGGGTTACTGTTTACAATAAGGTGGAAACTAGTGGTTGGGCAAAAGAGCATGTGCATTTGATGACATTCTAAAATTAAAGTGCCATATTATGGTATGTCATGACAACTACAGCTCACTCAAGGTGTCTTGGCAGTGAAATCTAAGAGTTGAGTTTTTTTCCCAATCAACATCTGAAAATTAGCCAGTGGTCTTGTGTAAACATAGCCTAAGCTGCACTTGAAAACTGCATTTTCAAATGTATTGGTATCCATTGATACTTTCATTAAACAAATAGTTTAATGTCAGGATTTCTTACTGTAACTCCTGACAAAGACACTTTGGGAGGTTTTAAGCATAATTAATTATAATTTATTGTGACAGCTATAAATCAAATTTCATATCATGATAAGAAATTTATCACGATAAGTATTAAAGCATAAGCGCCCATCCATCCATAGAACCATACAAATGGACTGGTTTTGCATTTTACCCCGTCCTTCAAATATCAGCCTCTAGGTGGCACTAGAGGAAATGCTATTTGACTTTCAGAAGGCGCTGACACTCAGTATTCATGTGAAGCAATTCAAATAGACATTAAAACAGTACAGTAAATTCTTCTGGCAGAAAGTGATTAGAGGCTTCATCAGCTGTTTTCACTTTAAATCTCATTTCCTCCCTTTGTGTCAGGCTTTTAGCACATGATTAATGTGATTATGTGAACTTTGTAGTTTTGTGTACATCATCTGTGACATTGAAGCAATACTTTGCAATTTATACTTTGTGCTGTATTTTTTTCCCACATCTGGACATTTTGTCAATCAGCAGAGCTTATGTGTAAAAATGCAGCAAAAACATGAATTTAGACTTGGCAAGACTCACAATGGATTTCAGTGAAGATCTTGTAGCTCTGTTTTTTTATGTCCTTCTCATAGTGTTGGGCACAGCAAATTGATTTTCCTCATTGGCCAAAAAGTATCGGCGGATCTGACTGTGGGTTTTGAGTAAATCCGTCAGAAGGTGGGGTTGGATCAGGGCTATAAATTGTGGGACAAACCCAATGGGTTGGTGAGACAGAGGGAGGCCGAGAGACAGACACACGCATGCACTGCACACACATGCACACACACACAAACAGACACACAGTGGGTGGAAAGGGAAACAGAAGAGAAGAGGAAAAAATTAGTTTGTTTTTTCCCCCACCATTTGACATGAGACTTTATATATTTTTCACAGGAGTCTGAAGAGGAGAGGCCTGTAAGTTTTTAATTTTTTTGACAAATCTACATCCTCTACCAAAAGAGCGAAGCAAAGAGGAGAAATGGTGCAGTCAGTGGAAATGGAGTTCTCCATGCAGGGCAAACTGGAAGTAGGGCGACCCAGGATTTTGCTGAATGAACTCTCACGAGTAGGACTTGCTGAGTTTCTTTCAACGTATGTCATGATGGTAAGAAGAGAAATGCAGAAAGGAATCCTGTATATTCTGTTGTAGTGTTCTTTTATCCATAACTGTCCTTCGTGTTCAAAACATATGATTTGTCTGCATAAGTAACAACAACCATATGTCATTAATTATTAATACCATGCTCTTCACCCTGATAACCTGTCCCGACTCTCTAATGCACACAGACAAGCAGCTTTTTTATGTAACATGTTCTGTGAGAGGGGATTGGAGGGCGCCGGTGGGTGAACCAGGAAACGCTGCATCACGAGAGCAATGGTCAAACTGCTGGCCACAGGGAGAGAGTTTCAAAAGGCACATGTTATCTGTCAAAAAGTCACAGTAATCCGATAACTAATACACTAGGAGAAACTAGAAGGCATACTCAGTAGAAAAGAAAATCTTGACAATTACTATCAGATAAGTAAGTGGGTGCAAATAAAGTCAAATTAAAACACTCCTTTGACCTAAACACTTATCACATTTTGCAGCGAGAATCCAGCTTTGACTATTTCCTGTTGTTAGTCAGTGTCAGCGTTTTTCTCTCTGAACAGTGTTTCACAGAGTTCAGATTTAGAAGAGGCAATGATGAATCATAGGTTTATAACCAAGTAGAGATTGTCTATATAGCACTTTTGGTAACACTTTATTTGAAGGGGTGTGCATAAGACTGACATAACACCTGTCATGAACATGAACGAGTCCTTATGAAATGTCTATGACAGCTGTCATGAAGTGTAATTTGGTAAATAATGGCACTTTAATGCAAAGTTGCTTTAAATGTTGCATTAAAAGTCCATTAAAAGTGCTAACTTTGCATGATTTTGTAAATAATGACAATTTAATGCAACATTGACACTTTTAATTGACTTTCAATGCAACTTTTAGAGCAACTTTGCATTAAAAGTGTCTATGACACTTTATGACAGCTGTCATAGACATTCATAAAGGCTCGTTCATGTTTATAACAGGTTATGTAATGTTTATGACAGTGTTATGTCAATCTTATGCACACCCCTTCAAATAAAGTGTTACCAACTTTTCTATATATTTAAAAAACAAACATAAAAGTGTCATAAAGCTTGAAAAAAATACAATGACTAGTATATTTTGACTCTAGTTTCTGGTTTCCATCTTAAGAAAGAGACTTGTCCTCTCATGCAGTTCTTCCAGATCATTTCATTATTCATTATCCCATCCTCTGCCCAGTGTCCAAGGTCTCCAAAACCCCAGCATTGTTCTAAACTGACAGCCATGGAGATATCATTTATCGCCACAGGCAGCACTTTGCTTACAGTCTGCCTCTTCAGACACCTAGATCTACCAAAGGCGGTGGAGGATGGCTTACTTCTGTCTCAACATCCCATCTAAAGCAAAAGAGCCAAGCAGGAACCGCCTTCCATTTCATGCTACTGCATTCCAACAGAGGGATGGACGGCCAGCTTCTTATAGCGAGTGCCTTCCCAGAGTGGGTTGAGGATGGCCTGCCACTTTAAGTAATTGTCCCCAAGTCCTCTGACGGTGTCCAGGCTGATCTGCCTCCTCCACTGACTGATTCTTCCCTCTCTGTCCTATCTGGCTGCTCACCAGACACTTTCTACCAGAGTTTTCTGTTTTCACTGAGGTGGCCTCTGAACCACCGCCTCTCTGGGACCTGCTTGACCCACTTGGTTGGGATTGTAGTTTGTTTTTCTGGACTGCTAGAGTAACTTGACAATTCCCACATTTTTGGGTTGTCTATGTCGTTCTTGTTTTGGCTTAACACTGTAAAAGAGATGTCAAAACAACCACTGCAATGAGACAAAAATGTGTTCAATATGTTGTCTCCATTGTGTGTTTGTTAGAAGCTGTGCAACTGATTGGAGACAGTCTAGTTTATTCTCATTCAAACATGGAAGAGTCCCAGGAATGAAGAGATAAAAACGTGATAGTTATCTCCTGATCGATATTTGAGACGTTTACAGATCAAGTACAAAGGGTTTTAGACTTTACTGGATTCGTCTATAAGTAGTTGGGGTGTAGTTACTGTTTAATGATGGACAGGCACTTAAAACAAAGATAACAGGGTGAAGTATTAAGCAGAGGAAAATTAGCTAAACAGCAGAATATATTCAGCATTAAGATAGTAAAACTTCCTTCCTTCCTTCCAGAAACATCTGGAAATTTAATAAGCTGTAAATCTCAGGAGGAGAATGTTTGATAAAAAAAACAAAGTAAATCCTGTGGACCTCTACAAATTGCCACACAAACTTGATGAAGAAAACCTTAACTTTCACTTAAACTTGTGTTTAAACAGTTGATATTTTTCCTTTTTTCTGTTTTGCCAGACATTTGGTCTGGGTTCAGTGGCCCAGGTTGTGACTGGTAAAGGAGGATTCGGAACGTTCTTCAGCATCAACATTGGCTTTGGCCTGGCTGTTGCAATGGGGGTTCATATCGGAGGAACTGTCTCTGGTAAGAGAATAGATCCTTTAAATGACTTCTAAGGCTTCGGTGTTCATATGCAGATGACATGACTCTTGTAACCCTTTTGTTCCTTTTCCAGGGGCTCATATGAATGCCGCAGTCTCCTTTGCATTGTGTGTTTTTGGCCAACTACCATGGAAGAGGCTCCCCTTGTACATTTGTGCTCAGCTGTTTGGGTCGTTTCTTGGAGCAGCAACAGTTTATGGTGTTTACTATGGTAGGTCTGCTGATACTATACACTGGACATGCACTGTTACTGTTCCTTCTGATGGTTTCAAATAAAAAATTATGTCATTTTACTTACAGAGGCCATTTCTACTTATTCTGGTGGAAACTTGAGTGTTACTGGAGAAAGAGCCACAGCTGGGATCTTTGCCACTTATCCAGCACCATACCTCTCTGTGTTAGGTGGCTTTGTTGACCAGGTAGCAATGAAACGTAGCTAAAGAATTACAACCACAAATCAGATTTATTGAGTTTATACCTTTTTCTTTCTTCAACAACTGTTTCACAAACTTCCTTCTTGTGGTAAAGTTCAATCTGCAAGCTGGACTGGATGCTGGAAACTGTATGGAGAGCACCTCTGAGCATAAACTGCTCAGTCACCGATTCTAAGTCAGATTTAGTTTGCGGACGTGGACTTGGCTATTATAACGCATGATGTTGATTTGACCTGTTAAAGCACTGAAGTAGCTGTGTCATTTTCATGCTCATATAATAAACAAAACAGTGCACCTGAGATGTTTAAAAGCAGTTTAAACATCTCAGCCTGGTTTATAACACAACTCGGCTTTAAACATCTCTGCAACTTCATGCGCTCTCTGTCTGCTGTGTTTCTCTGTCTTCGGTTTTTAGATTTTTATTTGTAAAAGAAGAAAAAGTTAGGCCTTGTATCATTTTCTTTCCATCCCAGTGCTCAATCTAAAATCTGCTGCTTACAGTGTTTTGCGTTGTTGCGTATTTGCATTTTTCGTACTGTGGGAAGCGGCGTTGTCATTATTGTTTGTGTTGTGTTTGCCAGGTGATTGGCACGGCCATACTGATGCTGTGTCTGACGGCTCTAGGTGACGAAAGAAACAAACCAGCTGCCAAAGGGGCTGAATCTATCTTTGTGGGTCTCCTGGTGGTCCTCATTGGCATTTCTTTGGGCAGCAACAGTGGTTATGCTATAAACCCCACCAGAGACTTTGGACCCAGGCTCTTCACTGCAATTGCAGGCTGGGGTTTGGATGTATTCAGGTGAATGCAGGGATTTTTTTTTGAGATGCGCTTCGGTTAACTTTTAACGATAAAGTCTGTCCTTTGTTTTTGGTCACCCTCAACTGTTTTGATATGTCCATCATTCTCTTTGTAGGGCTGGACATTTCTGGTTCTGGGTCCCTATAGTGGCTACTCCCATAGGTGCAGTGCTGGGAGCAGGGCTTTACAAGGTATGTATACAAATGCACCACCCAGCCGTCGCTGAACAGTACCAGGAGAAGGATCCCAATGAGGAATAATCTCTCCCACCAAAGAAGAAGCGAAACATCTGTTCCACGTGAAACTTGAAGCAAATGGAAACAACTAAGAGCTTGTGCAGCTGTGAAGATCTGAGGATGCTGTTGAAACATGCTGCACAAACATTCCTGAAGCACTTGAACAATACCTTCAGTGCGCATCATTTTATAATAATTAAACCAATTTTCAAAGTTTTCTGCTAACTTATTCTTACTATTTTTTTTAAACTATGAAGGAATTAACATGTTTAAAACAAAGATAATGACGTTTCTGGCCACACAGACAATTAAGACAATTGTTTTGTGATTAGTTTTTATCTCCTGTCAGGAATAGCGGCGTAGGTTCTGCTTGGAAGACAGAAGTATTGTAAGGCAAAAGATCATATGGCAGTGATCAGAGCCTGGGGTCCTTCGTGAAACGTATGCAAGACATAAACAACTTTTTGAAAATAAATAGAAGCAGCAGGAGCCAGCTCCTCACAGTGTTCAAAGGGCAGCAGCACAAGGACTGAAATAAGTTCCCTCAAATAGATTTCCGTCAGTTCAATGCACAGCAGTCTGGAAGAGTCTGATCAGGTTTTCTTTTTTTACATGAAGTGTGACAGATGGAAAAAAGATGCTCTGAAATGCTGCAATGCAGTATATTAATATATGCCTTTAGTTTGTCAATGTTGATTAAATAACCACAACATTCAAAGTCGCAGTGCTCCAAAACATTTTTAAACTTTGGGAAGTTTAAAATGCATAAAGCTGAAGCCTGCGTCAGTGATAACATCGACAGTAACCTTCTTCTGAGGCCTGGCCTGTTGGTTGAGTAAATGTCCTTACATCCTCGTGTACAAACACAATCACAATGAGGGTTGGGGAGATCAGTTTATCCTTTTCACTATTTTTGTGTTAAATATTTAGGCTTTTTGTCTTGTTGTCCTTGTACAAAATCTTGCGTCCAGATGGGATATTTAGAAAGGACTACGTGTCGGTTTGAACTCATGGTTTTGAAAGTATTTTGTGAATTTTGTTCATAGAAAACATGACTTTCAGACTTGAATATATAATCTCTACTGACAGGAGGGCCCTTGGTGCTATTTTAGGTTGTTCATAAGTTAAAATCTCTCATATTTTCAGTCTAACTGGTTCAAACAGGGATCAGATCCACAATCAGCACAAGTCTTTAGACAATTCTATAAATTATATTATATTGATTATATTATATGGGCTTAAGATTTCAGTTTTATTATGTTCAATCGCATCTTAAAAAAGCCCTTAACTACAAGGAGAAAAACTATCAGAATGCAAGAGGATTTAGATTTAGTCTTAATTGTACATTTTTGACTGAAATGTAATTCAGTTTTATTGCCAATTTAGTCCTTTCTCATTTCCTTTTGGAATTGTTTTGATTTATTAAACAAACTATATTTGAGTTGACAAAGGTTAGTGGGATAATCTATGAAGTCAGACAAATACATTTTTTAAGGGTCTCTTAGGACTTAAAAGAAAATAATTTCTTAGTGAAATATACAGGCTTGAAAAACACTGCAACTGCACAGTTGAAATTAGATCTAATTGGTTTTCAATATTTTTCACTTATTAAAGACAATCCCGGCCATTTTGTGGTAGCTTTTAGTCATTTTTGTGTCAAAAATGAACACTGTAAAACTATGATGAAAAATCCTACTCAACAAAAACACTGGATGGAATATCGCGTTGGACAAAAACGGAAACATGTAGTTCTCCTTTATATTTTCTTGAAGGAGAAAACATGAAAAGAAAGATTTGTTACTGATTTAATACCAAATGTTTTCTATGATTGCTTTTTTGTAACGGATAGTAGGAACACTGATTTAAAGGAACTCAGATTAGGCATCAGCCAGTATGAGACACACTTTATGACGACCTCGGGTGCAAATATCACGCCTACACGGACATTTACAACAAAAGTGTAACAATAATTAGTCATTGTTCCTATGTTCAAAACATAGGAGACAATCATAATTTCTGCAGCAGTATTGACATATTGCTTTCAAAGTTATAACAATCTTGTATACATTGAAAGTTACATTTAATTGTTATGTCAATTTCTATACATTATAAATAAGAAAAACAATATAAAATAACGACAGCAGCAGTTTTCCAGTGGTTATTGCACACATTTCTATTCCCTTTTGCATTCAAGCTAAATGTCTATTAGCTGGTGATGGGTGGTATACTTGTCTCAGTTTTTTTTTATTTTTTGCAACAGCATGAATAAACAAAACAACACAAAAGGTGATGTGAAATTTCTTTGCAAAATCTCTGTATACCTTGAAACCAGCAACTGGCCCAAGGTTAGCTCAGAAGTATTCATTTTCTGGTCAAGTTTTAAATCAGTCAACATTTTCACGACATCTCGTAAATACCAAACTGAACACAGGCGAGGCAATTTAAGTCCTGGTTATGGACTACGCATGCTCCACAACGTGCTCTTGTGTTACAAAAACCTGCGTTCAAGCAAGACCAGTCTTTTTAAGATGTGGAGGTGAAACAGACAAAAAGAAAGCTGCACAGCAGCAAACGTCTCTCTCCAGATCGGATTGGTTTCACCGTTTTGCTCCACCTTGTCTTCCTACGCTGCCTTGCCCTTTAGCAGCGCCTCCAGAGTTGCTCTGGGCCGACTGCTTCTTCTTGGGGGGTGGTGCCTTGGCTTTGCCTCTGAAGGCCTTTGTGGGATCCAGCTTGTTTAGAAAGACATCTGCAGCCGAATCCGTCTGGCTAACCTCATTGCTGAAAATCAGGGGCTGGTAGAGGGAGGCCCACTGCTGCAGAGAAAACCAGCTCATGAGAACATGAATACAACATCTACTTGATACTCCAAACAGAGTTGTGACAAAAAGCTTTACAAGATTAGAACCTAGGATTAAGAAATAAAATAATATCCATCATTGTTTTTTATGTTTTAAAACTGCAGCTAGATGTGTTTTAAAGTATATAACCTATACCATTGTGCTAAAAATACCAAATAAGATAAAACTAGTCAGGGGTCCCCCAAATTTTTACATTGCTGTGAAAATTTCTATTATCAAAGAATGAGAGTCTGTTCATATAAATAGAGAAAGATTAATCTTCCTCTTTATTTCTATTCAAAGGCAAAAGTGTTCGAAGACCCGTCTCACTGAACATCACATAATTTATATAGACACAGGGGGAAAAAAACAAACAGAAAAAAAAGTCTGAACTTATCTCTGTTACCAGGTGGACAACAGAGCCACATTTTTATCCACTGATGTAATTGCCTCTCACCTCATTGGAGGGAACAATTTCAGTTGTACTTTCGTTGGAAACTCACACCCAACATGAATGGCAGGAAATGAGAGCTCACAAGGAGTCTTATCTGAAACCGCCAGCGCTCACACACTTGCACAGTGACGAAACGTTAAAGAGAAACATTCATATACGTTCAACACTATCAATCCAAATTTTGAAAAAATTACAATGAAATAAAGGTGAAGTGAAATTTTCTATTACAACATTTAAAATTCAACATATTTTCAGGGTCAAATTTCTGGAGAGCAAAAATATTTACACACTTCGGTTTTATTATCTCTACGTTCCAAAAATCACAAAACACAAAGTAACGTTTGCTTGTGATTTAGCTTTGTGGTAAAGATCTATGTCAGATCTAGGCAACGTTAAATCAGATCTGTTTCAAAATCTGCAATATGAAAACGTGTCAAATCGAATTGTATTATACCCCATTAGCTAGAAATGGTAGCTAGAAATGGTTTAAATCACAGTTTGTAATGGGTGGTATCCTGATTTATTCTTTTTTTTAAATTTTAAAACACTGAAAGTTTTAATGGTAAACATCTGAACCACAACCAGTTTAACAGCCACAAGTCCAGTTTAAAACCCAAATGTAAGAGAAACAGTAAAAGTGCCATTTTTTATTCCTGAATATTTATATAACAATGAATGCAAAGGACATTTGTTTTAAGGATTTCTTTTTTCAAACTTTCCACCACTGTATTTCTCCATCAACCTGAGGATTGACAGATAAATCACAAAACAACACAATCAGAATCAGAAAAATATACAAGTGTGGAAAGTTTAGAAACTGACAGAAATAGTTTTTTTTAACTACTACTACATCCATCTGATTGTTCAAAGGAAAAAGGGAAAGTTTCACAGTGTCCCTCCCACACACACACACACAATGGGATAGTGAAGAAGTTGGCCAGTAACTGGAGAAGATATCAAAAAGCAGTCATGTTAAAAAAGCTGAACATTGCTCCATGATTGAAGAGAATACAAGACTGAAGAGACCCACATCAACACTGCAGCTAACATGACATGGTTGTGATTCATAGAAAAGTTGTGTGTAGAGCTGAAAATATATGTGAGAAAGGTGATCTAAAAACCTAACCTGGTTACACCAGTTATTTTGGGAGGAAGGGACCAAAATGCCAGCAAAATGTTTAAAATACATGTATACTTACAGTTTTGAAATAGGTGTAACCCCTAACCCCCTTTTTTTAGCTTATTATGTATGTAAATATCTAGTTTTAGTTGAGGATAAGAAATAGCAAAACAAGACAGAACAAAAAAAAAACTACATCCTCCCATTATGTACCTTAGCCTGCGGGCTTGGACCATATGGTGTGTAGGCATACTGCCACTCAGGTAGGCCCAGGTGTGTTATCATCAGTCTGTAGTAGGCAGTAAATGTTGCAGTCAAAAAATGCCAGCACAGTGAGCGGTCCAGGAACCAGATTTCACTGTGCTGTGCGACCACTCCTGAAAAACAAAACGGCGAGATCAACATGACGTAACAGAAGATCTCACTGTCTTCAGGTTATCTCTGCGTTTCTGATTAATAAAAAGTGATATTATGTAAATGTGAACACAACACCTGGAGTGCAGTTTTTGTAAACCAGACACACTTTTCCATTCCCGCCGCAGGAATCCAGCTCATAAATACGACTCCGGGCATCAAAATGAGGTGCAGTCTGTGCAGGCTCCAGTCCTGACAAAAAGAGGAAATAATGCATCATGAACACATATTTACTTTCCTGTGCGAAGTAAATATGGCATGGCATAGATGTACCGTATTTCCCGCAGTATAAGGCGCACCGGATTATAAGGCGCACCTTCAATGAACGGCCTATTTTAAAACTTTGTTCATATATAAGGCGCACCTCATTATAAGGCGCCACCCGTCCGGTATTGAACGGAACATGATTTGTTCCGTTCATTACAAATATGGATGTCTAATAATAAAAAATTGGTCCGAGTTCTTTATATAGCATCAGCACTAGTCATTGTTTCACTCACGGTTTTGGTGTTGCGATATTGTGCCCAACTGCTTTCTGGTTAGCCCAGACCAAC
>CAEGAF010107028.1:0-14842 GCA_903067075.1 Micropoecilia bifurca | reverse complement strand
TAGGACAGAGAAAGTTTTAATACATATGTAAAATGTATTTTTTAAGTTAGATGCTGCAGCTTTAAACAGGTTCGGTGAGAGTCGCTACCAGGTGGAGCAGAAGCGGCTCCGTGTCAAATATTACTAAATATTAAATATCACTACCTGTAGCGGAGCAGCCCCCCCCACCCCCCCACTGAACGAGAAGTTGCGCTGCACCCCCCCGCCCCCCACCCCTAGGCGACGATACGTTAGGGGTAAAACCGCTACCTGTACCTCGTAACGTGCGCGAGGTGAAACCTGCAAACCCACTCTTTGCGCCACTGGGGGGCGTTGAGGGACCTGGATAAGAGCTAGGGGGGCGCAGGGCCTAAAAAGGTTGAGAAACACTGATTTAGTGGGTTATTAGTTTAGCTTTCTGACCGTCATGCTAATCCGGTGAGTGTTTGTAGCTCTGCGCTGCTTTACCTGCTGTCTGATCCTCCGTGTCTTTTTTACTGCAGTGAACCTCGATGTAGCCAAACTCCGTCATTGTTTTTATGTCGTATTAGCTTCGTCTTGTTGATGCATTTTGACCTGCTTCTATTTTCCGCCGCAACACGCAAACTTCCCCATCACTCAGTGCATAATAGTTACACATCTCTTAGGATTTGTTGTTGCGTTTGTGCAGTGAAGGAAAGACGAGACCAGCTGGACAGACAGGCTGGGAAATGAGATGCAGGTGATCGGTAACAGAGCCAATGATCGCCGATCCCGATCATCACCGATTTCACGGAAATCGGCCGATTATGATCGGTGACCGATCGATCGGCACACCTCTAATGTCCTTACATAACCCAGATTTAGAGTTTTCTGCTGATTTAATGCAGCTTCTTACCATTTAGAGTCTTTTATAATATGAAGTTATTTGAAACAGTGCAATTGTAAAAATATAAATCCCCCTCAGCTTTTTTAAAATATATATATATATTGAAATAAAAATCAAGTTAGCCAACCGTCTTGAGAGAATTCAATTGATCTAGCAGTTTGCTTTTAAATCTTCAACTCATCAACTAAAGTTAGTGTCTCGCAGATAAAACCTATGATCTGAAATGTATATTTTAGAGTGTAGAAATATCTCTTGATTTGTTGCATTTGTTTGATTGACTGCTTTGTGTTTTTACAGGTAAAAAGGAAGTCAAAAACAAGAAAGGTAGGCATTGCATCAGAGTTTCATTTCCACCAGAACCAGTGTGTATTAATGCCTATGAGGAAATAAAGTTGCTTTTAGTGACCTGGAACATGAGCCATGTTGAAAAGGGGACCGGATGGACCGGATGGTTCCATGTTGGTTTTGGCTGACTGATTGCAGATCAATCAGCCAATCGGATTGATTGCAGATCGCTTGTTCATATTTTTCTTAACAGATGGCTTACTGCATTCTTTGTAAGTATACCTGGTAAATACATGTTAAAACTTAATATTATGCAGGATCCACATTTGAAAATATGACAGCATGAATTCTGCAAAATTTCACAAGATTGGAAAATGCTTTGAAAATAATCTTGTAGGCCTCATACAGTAACAAATTTTGCTGGACAATAAATTGTCTCAGAAGTAATTGCAACAAACAATAATGTTGATTTGAAACCAGTTTCAACTAATATAATGGTAATGGAATAAATGTCATCAAGTTCATCAATTATCATCAATGATTTTTAATTTCTAAATAACATTTAGCACAGGAACTAGAAGACATTTTAAATATACAAAATAAAACAACAAAGCAACAAATAAAATGGTTGCTGAAGCCTGTGTAATCAAAATGGTCCAAATCAGAAAGTTTCAATTACAGTATAGTTTGTACAAACTTCAAAAGCTTATGTTGGTTATGGTAGGACTATCATGATGTGAGGTGAGAGGTGTTGAGGAAGACGCTGTGGACTCAGGTTTAAGATGAAGAGAATGATGAGTATAATGAAGGCTTGGCAGCAGTAAATCCCTAACCAGGCAGCACAGGAGAACAGAAAACAATGTTCACTTCTGGTACCAACTGGTTGTATGAAGGACGAAAAGGGCAGCCAAACTGAACAGACAGAATAACTAGACAGCTACGACAAAACGTGAAGGACCCGACAAGGAACAAATAACTCTGGTGGGTTTAAATACACAGGGAGGGTAATCAGGGAACAAGACACACCTGGGAAACAATCAAGGGGGGAAACACAGGACACCACAGAGACTCACAGGGAGCAGAACCAAAAATAAACATACAGAAAAACTCAAATCCTCACAAGGATAGTTCATCAGTACCAAACAACCAGTTGGCATTAACTTAATAATTGCCATGGAGACGTGGTAACCCACGATGCCCAGTTCTCTAACAGTGAGCTGTTTTGGATTTTTGACCTCTCCTGCCATCCTCCTCAGTGTAAGTGGTGGCAAGATGAATACGGATCCTCATCAAGACTTGTTTCCGGTGGCTACAAGAAATATGTTTGTGTGTGTTTCCATTATTACATCCTGTAAAACTGGGATGTCATGTTTCAATAATAATTATGTTATGGAAGTAGTTAAAGGGGGGTTAAAAAGGTTTGAATTTAGATATTTGTGGAGGACGGTGCAGTTGTTGCTGCTCACTGAATACTGGCTGGAATATTAATATAAATAGGGACAGGATGTCATTAGTGAGATAGTAGTAGTTGTAGATAAATCTATTTTCACCTCCTGTGGATTGATGTTTCTCTGATGAGATCCCACTCTGTCACTCATATACTGTAATGGTAATATAATGAGTAATATGGGTTAAGCATGAATAACTGAGGTTTGTCTGAGAGACGTAATCACGTGACTCTGGAAACTGATGCTGCAGTTAACTTTGCAGGTCAAAAGATTATTGTGCAGTTTGTAAGACTTGTAGAAGTACATTTATATAGATAGTCTACTATGACAGCTCTACAATGTAAAGAGTCTTCAGCATCTCTGAATGAATCTTTTCCACCGCTGGTGTTCTACCACAGAGCAGCTTATGATCTACCTCAGTGACTGCTGCCACAGTAATGGATTTAGTCCTTCCACTGCCCAACGACACCGTGCATCACATCTCCAGTTTTCCTAGTTAACCAAAGTAACAGCATGGATGGGCCCTGCTTTTCCTTTTTAAGCTGTTAAAATGTTTGCTAGGACCTCCTCCAAGGTCAATTGAAAGTCTTTCTCCGTTATGTCTCAGGCCAAATGTTTTGCCTCTGCCACTACAAAAGTCACAGTTCTTTTAGCCACCTGGCACATTACTGTTGCTTCAGGAGCTACAACTAAACCCTAAAGGACTCTTTCTTGAGTGTCCAATAAGGCTGACGTTGCATGCTCATACTTGATTATCATGAGACATTCTCAGAAGTAAATTCACAGTAACACTTTCTGCTTTTTGGGAGGAAACAATCAAATTACTTATTTTGCTGTTGTATTCACCTACTCCACTCATTACTTGAAAATTTAATCGGAATGTTGAATATAACCAGATATCACTCTTTTTAGATTCTTATTTGATATCTATTTCCTTCCCATTTGCACTACCTTGTCTGTCACATAAAATCTTACTAAATACATTAAAGTTCAGGGTTGGAACATTTCCAAATGTGAAAATGTTTGAGGAAATGAATACTTGAGGAAGAGGTAAAATCCTAACGGTTGTAAGGTGGTTTTGCATGGAAGGAAAACTGTATTTGACAGTGAGAATTCTCCTCTCTGAGCTGGAGATTTAGATTTAGACTTTTTCCATTTCGTGCCTCTTGTAAGGCACAGAGCCACTAATGAATGGAATTGGACCGCTCACAACTTTAGAACTTATGTCTCCTCTTTAGCACGTTGAGAAAAGCTAAAAAACACCTCAAGCAAGCTTAAAAACCTTTTTTCTTTTTTTTTATTTGCTAATTTGAGTAAGTTATTTTGAATTTTTCCTTTTCCATCAACCTGTCCTGACACCATAATTGGCATCAGAAACAAACATTGATTTAAACACAGCTACAGAGAATATTTAGCTATTCCTCCTCTTGACTTGTTGGGCATGTTTAGACTTACGCATGTTGTTTAACAACATGCATTCTGGTACAGGGTTAATAAAAAACATGTTAAAGATTTGTGATGATATGTCAGCAATTCCTAAAGTAAGTTGTTGTTTTTTCTTTTTTTTTACCAAAATCCTTTTTTGGTAAACCCCCCCCAAAAAAAAAAAACTTTGGACATTATTTTAGGCAGATGTGTTACTATGGGAGGTGTATGATGACCTTGTAACCTCTCCATGGTTTCTCCCTCCTCTTGCTGACTCACAACTGGAATAGTTTCTATAAACCCCTGCTTCTGGCTGTTCGACTTTATGCTGTGTTTGTTGACCAGCCATTATTTTGGTGTTAAGTGTCGCATGAGGAATTAGGAGCTGGATTAGATTGAGGTCAGTCAAAAAGAAACAGAGATGTTGGTGTTGCTTCCATGGAAACTCCTGCCTCCACTGCTGGACCGGGGAGGGCTCTCCAGGCTCAGTGTGATCCCACGTGGCGTTTCTTCCATATTATGCCCCTGTGGTCTGAGCAGCAGCAACAGGTGCTCCTGACTCTGTTGATGGTGATTAGGAGCAAGAAGATTATTGGCATTAAGCTCGGCAGCTGGTTTCTTCTCCTCCCTGCTGCTGGTGCCTTCTTGTCCACTAATAACCTCATTACAAAAATGGGATCAGCTCAGTCACACCCACGCCCACATAGACACAGACACCCCAGCAGATACCCCCACCTCTGTGACACAAAGCAGTACTGGTTAACTCTGCTGGTGTTTCTGCTTGTGTTGGGAACTGGAAATGATGTCCTGTGGTTAGGGACTTAGTGTAGTTACAAGTCCGTTTGAACATCTGCTATGACTTAGTGCATCACAACAAGTTAACACTGGGATTAGCACACATTACCATGATAACCTGCACTTGGACAACTATTGTCTATAATGGTGTCGCCCCAAAAGTATTTATTTATATTATTTATTGTTAGAGAACATATACGTCAAACTTTGAAGGAGTCGTCTTGACTGACTGTTTGAAGCAGCCAATCAAAAGTCAGAAGCTGAACCTGATCCCGCCCACTGAAGCTCAGGGTTTAAATGATACACATACACAGTAATTTATTAAATCATCAATTTTTGAAATATGAAATCAGTATGTTTAATGAAGGTACATATAATTAATTCTATATTTAATTAATGATTTCTGCATTTATTTTAAATTTTAATGAATTAACAACCCTTTTAAATAGGTATTTCATAAATTAGTTATTTATTGTAATTTGGCACTCTTTACTCTCCACCCATACAAGGGGAGGCTTAATTAGAGGAGCTGCACCATACATAATTGTTTGTGAAAAGCTTCCACAGATATTAATACTTATGTAATACAATGAATGCATATATCTAGTTGACACTCAACCACCAGGGCTTTTCCTTATAACCCCTCCAACAAAAAACCTCGGTTTCCACTCATCTGTGGTTGCACAAGTCTAAAGATCTTACACATAAATACACCAAGTTTTTTTCTGTTGTGCTGAAAGCGTATAAAACTAATGGTGCATTCAATGCCAAGTGGGACATTTGACCTTTTGCTATAACCTAGTGCAGGGGAAGGCTTTAAACGTGACTTAGATATTGCCTATCTGGGTTCCCTGGACAAGAGATGTGGTTTTTGATCAGCATTGGCCGACTGAATTTTTTTTAGCGTAAAACAAGGAAAAAGCTCCAAGATGGTTATGATTTCAGTGACAGGTGTTGCTCATGCGATTCAGCTTGTTTTGCGTGAAACCAGCTTCCAACAACTGTTGTCTCAAGATCTTAAGTCTGATTTTAGTTACTTTTGAAGTCAAGACAGATGTTGGCATTTTAAGTTTTCTTTTCAGAGATGCATCTCTGGAAATTGTTCTTTATTTGTCATGTTTTGAGTTGCGTTTCTTTTCACAGTAAAACTGGAAATTATTAGAATTTTGGTACATTTTTAAAGCGTGTCTTTAAAGCTGAACGAGTTTTTCACTTTGGAGGCTTTACTGACTTCTTTTATTATCCCTTGTAGAGAAAAACAAGGACGGAGCTACTGTTGAGATGCAACCACTCAACGAAGATGGAGAACCAGAGAAGAAGGTTCTTCCAAAAAAGGAGAAATCTGTCCTTCAGGGGAAGCTGACCAAACTGGCCGTACAGATCGGCAGAGCAGGTACAAACTGGTATTCAGTTTGTTACTGGGACTTTTATACCATTAGAAGCCACAATGATCTAGGATCTTACATGATGAAAAAATGATAGTTAAGTTAAATTTAAAATCAACACGTTTTAAAATGCTGGAATGTTTGGATTCATATGGATCTTTGTGGATCGGTTATGTACGGAAACCCTGACAGCCAAGGAAAAAAACTTATTTTGTTTAAGTCCTGAATGGCAAGAGGGAAAAATAATCTGTCATGCCATTTCCATCTCATCCAAGCAGAAAAAGAAGAAAAGTTTTTTTTCCACAAGTCATCTTTTCCTTTTTCTCTTTGTTGAGTGAGAAGAGTTTTTGTCCACTTACCCTTCAACACTTGAGTGAGAGAAAAAGAAACTTAATACATTTTCTGTTTCTTGACTTACATATATCACACAATTTTTTTTTTATTTTTACTTTTCAGGATTTAAGCGAGAGAGAAAAACCAAGGCTAAAAATATATTTTTCTTTTTCACTGTTGGTTGCTTGGTGGAGAAATTAAGGAGCTATGCTGTTATAGTGAGAAGTACTTGATATAAAAACACAATTGATCAAATTTTGAACATCACAATTTTTCTATTCTCTCCTTCAAGAAAAAAAATATTTGAGGAAAAATCTCACAAAATTTCACAATATTTTATTACATTTTTTTGTCTTTTTTACTTCTGTGTTATCTTTGAAGTTGAGAGAAAAATAACATTTAGTCAGACTTAAAAAATGTGTCAAAAGCCTTGTTTTAAGGCTTCCATAGTTCTGTTGAAAGTTATGCTGAATAAGATGCATAACGCATCTACAAAGGCAAAGGGGTTTTAAGGATCACTCATTGGAATCCATTTGGTTTTATTTTTCCTGTACTTTTCCTCTCCTGTTCTCAGGTCTGTTGATGTCTGCCCTCACTGTCATCATCCTAATCACTCGCTTCCTGATTGATACCTTCTGGATTCAGGGCCTTCCCTGGTTGCAAGAGTGCGTTTCCA
Organism: Micropoecilia bifurca; assembly: GCA_903067075.1. NCBI lineage: Eukaryota > Metazoa > Chordata > Actinopteri > Cyprinodontiformes > Poeciliidae > Micropoecilia > Micropoecilia bifurca. The sequence goes on along the minus strand of CAEGAF010107028.1, from coordinate 7,648 downwards.
TCTATGTGCAGTTCATGGTCAAGTTCTTCATCATCGGCGTGACGGTGCTGGTGGTGGCTGTGCCTGAGGGTCTCCCCCTGGCCGTCACCATTTCCCTAGCGTATTCGGTCAAGGTCAGTTTTGCAATGTCTGTCAGCTTCACGTCCTTCTGCATACAAAGAAGGGGGGTGCGCCGCGATCCATAGGCGAACGCTGAATGTGACAGGCAGCCAATCAGAAAGCGTGGACTCTGCACCTGCTTTGCTTTCTGAGGGGAAATTACCAAGGGAAATCCCAAACAGCTGAAACTGCGCAATGCTTAGCCTGGCGGTGAGGCTAGCAAATCAGAAAGCGTGGACTCTCCACCTGCTTTCTGAAGGGAAATTACCGAGGGGAATCCCAAACACCTGAAACGCTAAGCCTGGCGGCAGGGCTAGCAAAGCATGGTAGCCGCAATGCTTATAATACACTGGGGGGAAACCCTGTACAATGTAGACCAAAAAGTGCAATTTTGCTTTTATCTGACCAGAACATGTTATAATACATTTTTGCTTCATACCTAATGCCTTATTCACACAGCAAGATTTTTAAATTGTGGCTGCTGGAGAGTGTGAAGTAAGGATTTAGGAATCTGAATTCAGTAATGCTGCTCTCCGTTATTTTTGTGTCAGAAAATGATGAAAGACAATAACTTGGTCCGCCACCTCGATGCCTGTGAGACGATGGGGAACGCCACAGCCATCTGCTCAGACAAGACGGGGACGCTGACCATGAACCGCATGACGGTGGTGCAGACCTACATCGCAGGAAGACACTATAAAAAAGTCCCAGAGCCGGATCTCATCCCAACCAAGACACTGGACCTGCTCATCCTGGGCATTGGGGTCAACTGCGCCTACACCACCAAGATTATGGTAAGCTTTAAAAATATCTGCTCATTCAGGTTAAGTATTTAGCACACTGCCACAGTAAGCTCAGGACTCATCAGATCTGCAGGATGCACTTGACAGACCAGAGTACGAAGCAGAAAATCAGGTTTGGTTGTAGCCAGGAGTTTAGGAAGCAATGACAATTTTTTTTTCTAGTCGGCAGATTTCTGCTTGACTGTTACAAATTGTTGCTTTTCTTTTATTTTCTTTAGTTTCATCTGACATTTCTAGCTCAGCTTTAAAGTGCATTGATTTCACACCTTTTCTATAGTGCTTGGAATCATTCTTGCTTGGAATGCCAATTTTTCTATTACCTTTTCACCCCACACTCCTTGTACAGATCAGGACCTAAAACAAAAAGGTATTTACCAGTTGTTGAGTAATTTAGATCTAAAGTTTTAAAAACAATCAACAAAATTTACATGACTGATTTTTATTTTTAAAAAAAGATGAATGAAAGATGTAAATGATGTGTATTAAAATCTTAGTATATCCCATAATTACCACCTTATCGAATAATAAATAGTCTTTTTCTGCATGTCTTTATCATGCCATCCTGTAATTATGGTGACATTTTCTGATACTATCATTAGGTTCGGAGACATCTCTCGTCACAGATCTCCTAAGGTCCGAAGACAGCCTTTAAGTTGGGAGGAGGTCTGGACCTTGGCGAGACTATTGCATTGCCATTGCCTTTCCAATCATTCTCTTATGAATTTGTTGCTTTGTTTAGGATCATTGGCTTGTTAATCATGTTGTCTGGGCAAGCATCAGTTGTTGAACATGTGTCCTCATATTTAGCTTTAGAATACTTTGGTATACAGAGAAGTTTATGTTGTCCAAGTCCAACAATTGTGCATTTTCTGGCCAAGCATCTAGGTTCCGTTGTTCCTATTTTGGTAAACCTAAGTCTTGCTATTAAATGGGTTGCTGATATGTTGATGTGTCATTTTTGCACCGCTGAATCCATAAATGACATCCATTTTTATCAATCAGGTTTTTATTCTAATTTGCTTTAGAGAAATCTGATCTTCTGACTAAACCGATTACATTTTTATGACATTATCAGTTCATTTTTGTTAATATCTCTCATCCATCCAGAAAAGGTTTTAGGAGATTTTTTTTTCTAACAGAATGTATTAATTAGATGTCACAAACTTGGATTTGGGTAAATTGAATAATAAACACTACTAATGGCAAGTACACATGAATTGATCATCACGCCTTCATTGTGTAAAATTCTCCGTCTCTTTTCTGTCCTGATGGAATCTCTCCTCCTCATCATCACTCATTGATCAGATTCTCAGGAAACCCATCCAGATGTCAGAACAAGTCAAGCATTTGATGCTCAAGTTGTTCCATAGCTCAGAAAGTTGACCTGATTGACCATTCAGCTCATCAAACTGACCCTAAAACAGATAAAAAACCACAGACAATTTTTTTGCCTGTTGACTAGTGGAATTGCATGTTCTACATCCATGGTTATTTCACAGATAAGGATAAAATTCTCTACCAAAGATACTATCACTTCTTTATAGAGGCCAATGGAAAAAGAAAAATATAAAAGCTATTCAGCACTTTTTGAAGTTGCGCCGCTTTAAGCTACTGCTAATCATGCGGTGTAGCTAAATTTTCTTCTTCCTTCCCATAGCCTCCGGAGAGAGAGGGTGGGCTGCCTCGCCAAGTAGGAAACAAGACCGAATGTGCCTTACTGGGACTCAGTCTAGACTTAAACCGAGACTACCAGAGCGTTCGAAATGAAATCCCAGAGGAGAAGCTGTTCAAGGTTTACACGTTCAACTCCGTGAGGAAATCCATGAGCACTGTGTTGAAGACCTTTGACGGCAGCTACCGAATGTTCAGTAAAGGAGCTGCTGAGATTTTGCTTAAGAAGTAGGTCCACTGCTTCTGCCTACACAGTTCTGCACTCGTAGTCATACTCTGATCACGTGTACTGCATCTGGTTTCAGGTGCAGTAAAATTTTGACGGTAAGTGGAGAGGCCAAGATTTTCAAACCCAAGGATCGAGACCAACTAGTGAAAAATGTGATTGAGTCGATGGCATCAGAGGGGCTGCGGACGATCTGTCTTGCCTACAGAGACTTCTCTATCACTGATGGAGAGCCTGATTGGGATAACGAGGCGGAGATCCTCACTAGACTGACATGCATCGCTGTGGTTGGCATTGAAGACCCTGTACGACCTGAGGTTTGTCATCTTTCTTGGTAAACGGCTACAAATTCCAAGAGCTTTCTAAGGGTACATTCACAAAGCGGGCAAATGTGACCCAAAGTAGCTTTTCATGCGAACTGTATCCGACTTTTTTATGTCAGTCTGAACAGTCCATTTTGTACTATATATGGGAGAGGCTCAAATCTGCTTTGAGCCTCTCCCATATATAGTACAAAATCTGATACATATCTTGACTGTTTTCAAAGCGTTTACAGTCAGAATGTTCATGTTGCATTTTATCTGACCTTTATGTTGCTGATGCCTTAAGCCAGACTCGGTACATCCAGATGTAAAAAATGGCTGAAAATTATGATTATGAACTTGGGAAGGAAGTCTATGTCAGTGAAGGACATCACATCACTCTTCATTCTGATTGCACATCCAAACAGATCTCTCCCCAGACGCTGCATAGACTGCTCCACAAAGTACCATCACTATTAGATGTGCTTTTATTTATTTTTTATTAGCTTCCTTCGTCTTGCTACAATATTGTGTTGATACTACCAGCTCCCTTTGATGAATATCCATAAACGACTCCATTATGCCTTCCATAAACAGAGTCCTGCTGTGTGACGTCAACATTCTTCCTTTTCCGTATGTGGGTGGAATAGGGCCTGTAAATTGAGGTTACATTTAATTAAGCCAGACTTAATTTGCACCTAGGTCTGTGATGCATTTCTATATTGAAGAAAAAGATATAAAACTTCAGATATTTCACAAATGAGACATTAACATGCATGTAAAAACCTCATGAAAACTTTCTGTTAAAGCAGAAAGTACGGTGGCCACTGTAAGAAAGATCTTCAGTATTAAATTATGCCTCATGAACTGATCAGTACATTATTGCGAGGGAACGCAAAAGAAACAATTTTCCCCATTCCCCCTAAGAGGTTCTGTAATTAGTAGTCTGAAAGACAAAAATAAAATCTGATTTTAGCAAAAAATTGGAATTGAGCATCAAGACTTATTCTGGGAAGTGGGGTTTTTTTCAAGCAAAATTGTGCTTTCACATTTTGAACTAGTGCAAGACAGTTAGAAGAGAACCACAATAATCCAACAGAGAGGTTTTAAAAGCACGGATTACTGATTGCACATCACGTCTAGAAAGGAATTGATGTGATCTGTCGGGGACAAAAGACTTTCATATGTGTTTCAGAGTGTAGCGTATCGAGGGTACTGGTAAAATATTTGGGACTGAATAAAAAAAACTTTGGTTGACATTGTAATGAATGTTGAGGGCGCAACTATGGAACTACTGTCTTTTCATAGTGGAGCAGTTCAACTGTGTCTGTCTGCATGGGGTGCACTCCCCTCCGGATTGACCCTTTGTGTATCTGTTCATTGTTGTTCACCTAAGGTACCAGAATCTATCAGAAAGTGTCAGAGGGCTGGGATCACTGTCCGCATGGTGACCGGAGACAATATCAACACTGCTAGAGCCATCGCCACCAAATGTGGCATTTTGCAACCTGGAGACGACTTCCTGTGCATAGAGGGGAAAGAGTTCAACCAGCGGATCCGCAACGAGTCGGGCGAGGTCAGACAAATGACGGTGGAAAAGGCCTGAAGCAAAGAAGTGTGAAAATCTAATTCCGCCCCTGCCTGCATAGATCACGTCGTTTTCTGTGGTCACTGCTTGCAAATCAGATCAAAGATTTTTCTCTCCTTCGTCTCGTCAGATCGAGCAGGAGCGTATCGATAAGATTTGGCCCAAATTGAGAGTCCTTGCCCGGTCATCCCCAATGGACAAACACACTCTGGTTAAAGGTCAGTGAAGTATAAATCAATCCAGAAATAATGTGGTGGCAGGTTTACTCACTTAGATAGTGCTGTGAAAGGTATTCCACCACACTTGGGCGGTTTTAACTGCTTTCAATGGTTTACAGCAACTAGCAAGGAGGTTGTTCACATTCCTGTGGAGGAATTTTGACCGGCTCTCCAAAGCAACCTTGTTCTAATTCAGACACATTGGAGAGTTCAGAGCATGGTCTGCCTGCCAGAGGCTCTAAATAAGATTTTAATGTTCATTTTGTACTTGTTCAGCCTTTCAGAGTTGCATTCAGGTGCCCTGAGAGGTTTTGCAATGTAGTGATAGCCAGACATTCTCTTTCACAATTTTCTGGTAATGAGCAGAATTTGTCTTTATCAGTTTCAGCAGGTTATTGATGGGACCTTCCAAAATCTTCTACTTTTCTTCTATTACTTTTTCAGAATTCCTCAAGCTCTATCAAGATGCTACTTTAGTAAATCTGAGATGGGCCCTCTTTGAGTTTTTTTTTATTTCCTATTTTGGTCAGCAGTTGTTTTTGACTTTAGCCTATGTCAGAGGTTCCCAAACTGTGGGGCGCGCCCCCTAGGTGGGGCGTCATGTCATTGCAGGGGGTGGGCACGGGAAGTTGTCTGGATGAAAAAAAAAAACATGAATGCTGGATTTTTACCTTTGAATGGCCAACTCTCTGTCATTCCTCTGTCAATTTGATACAGTAGGGACTTCCGCACTTCCCATATCTGTGTCTTCTGTCACTTTTATCAGCAGTTATTTAATCTATTGTTAACCTGTTTTTCCGAGCTGCCTTTAACATGAACAACATGAACAGCCACTCCCGTTGGGTTTACACCTCTGTGTAGCTCTGCTGCTGTGCAGAGCTACACATGTGTGAGTTAGAATTATGGCAGAAAACCAGCAAAACGCAAAGAACTTTTCACAGTTTTCCCTCCAAACTAACCAACTGAGTTGAGTAAAGCTGTTGTATGCAGGTAAAGTTAGCTAAAAGATGACTAGCTAATATCAATATAACACCTTAAGCTTAACAAGTAGCCCGTAGGCTACCGATGTTGTTTATGTTCAGCTACGTACATTCATTTTGCCCCCCACAAAGTCGATTCCCCCTACCCCCACCCGTTCTTAGAGACGGGGAGTTTCTAAGAATTCCTCCCCAACCCCCCCATCCCTCGCACGCATCGTTTCAACCAGGCAGTAATCAATAGGGGGGCCCAGAAAAAGTTTGGGAACAACTGGCCTACGTCATGTTCTCAGAAAGGTTTCATGTAGTCATTTTCTTGAATCCTCAGGTTATACACAAATCACGAAGAAGAAGAAGACAAGGAGTAGTTGGAGGATGCTGCAGCATTGCAGGCGTGAACAAACTTATGCATGTGTGATTTTAATTGGTTTCTTTTTTAGTGGAAACAAAGCACTTGTGAAATTGTGTATTTTTGACATTAGCGGAACAAATAGTTTTACACACAGCTCCTCTTTTTCTCTTCAACTCAGCCCACTTCAACTCACTAATTGTCATGCCTCATAAACAGCACCAGTGGGTTAATTTCAGAAAAGTACAGGAAGTGTAATGGTCTGGAGGAATTAAATTGAACTATGAATTCTGCTGTCAACCAAAACTTCCTGAAGGAAAACGACCGGCCATCTGTTTGGGTCCTTAAGCTGAAGTCAACTTTTGTTCTGCAGCAAGACAAAGACCTAAAACACAAGTCCTTCTTTACATGTGAAGAAAAACATGAAGGTGTAAAAAGGCTGTTTGTGCTGCCGGAAAAACCTGCAGTGTGGATTAGAACACTTCTGTAAAGATAAGTGGGTAAAATTGACAAAAAGTGAGCTGGAAACAACTCAATACTGTCATTGTTCTTTCACCTGTGCAATCTCCTTTTTGTTTTAAAGGTATCATTGACAGCACAGTGCTGGAGCAGAGGCAGGTTGTCGCAGTAACAGGAGATGGCACAAATGATGGCCCCGCCCTCAAGAAAGCAGACGTCGGTTTTGCTATGGTACAGCGTTTTATATTCCTGATCGATGTGCACCTGCTAGCATTTCCGGGGATTTATATTCACGAACACTTCAAACGTGTGCTGGCCCTAACGCTCAGCTGCCAATCCACAGGGCATTGCAGGGACCGACGTAGCAAAGGAGGCGTCTGACATCATTCTGACAGACGACAACTTCTCCAGCATCGTCAAGGCCGTCATGTGGGGCCGAAACGTATATGACAGCATTTCTAAGTTCCTGCAATTCCAACTCACGGTCAATGTGGTTGCTGTCACCGTGGCCATCACCGGGGCCTGCATTACCCAGGTCAGACATACACAACATAACACATTTTCAGAAAATTGACATTAATACATATTAACATAGCACAACATTTTTATTGGGGAACTTGTGGCAAAATTGATAGACATGTTTCACAGAAGACCCTTATGAAGAAAACAAACTTTGGATCAAGCGTTCCCTCGCCCGGACGCGGGTCACCGGGGCCCCACTCTGGAGCCAGGCCTGGAGGTGGGGCACGATGGCGAGCGCCTGGTGGCCGGGCTTTTAACCACGGAGCCCGGAGAGGAAACGTGGATTACCCTTCCAACGGGCTCACCACCTGTCGGAGGGGCCAAAGGGGTCGGGTGCAATGTGCCATGGGCGGCAGCCGAAGGAGGGGACCCTGGCGGTCTGATCCTCGGCTGCAGAAGCTGGCTCTCGGGACGTGGAACGTCACCTCTCTGGT